>PVKA01005400.1:0-90774 GCA_004027165.1 Ctenomys sociabilis | reverse complement strand
GGATGGAGCAGGATGGCGGAGTTGGCCGCGCTGTCTCTGGCCGGTCTCTGGGGCTGGGCAGGTGCAGGCGGGATGGACAAGTTTATCATTCTTTATATCATTCTTTATACCACATCTTTTTCAACCATTCCTCATGTGACAGACATCTTGGTTCTTTCCAAGATTTTGCTATCATACATTGTGCTGATATAAACATAGGTACACATATTTCACTGTGATATACTGTTCTCAGTTCCTCTGGGAAAATTCCCAGTAGGGGGATAGTCACCTTGAATGGGATTTCCAGTCATACTCTTTTGAGGAGTCTCCACACTGATCACCATAATGGTTGTACTAATCTACATTCCCACCAGCAGTGGAGAAGTGTTCCATTTTCACCACAATCTTTCCAACATTTGTTGTTGGCTGATTTCCTTATGATAGCCATTCTTTCTGGAGTGAGATGGTATCTCAGTGTTGTTTTCATTTGCATTTCACACATGGCTAGCAATGTGGAGCATTTTTTCACATATTTATTTGTTTCTTTAATTTTGTCCTCTGAGAAGTGTATATTCATCGCAGATGCCCATTTCTGAACTGGGTCTTTAAATTTGAAGGTCCTGTTATATCTTAGTTCTTTGTATATTCTAGATAGCAGACCTTTGTCTGACTGCTTATTAGTTTGGATTTTTTCAAAATTTGTGGGTTGTCTTTTGACTTTGTTGACAATTTCTTTTGATGTACAGAAACCCCTCAAGAACAGTTGAGCCCAGTTGTTGATTCTTTCAAATGTTTCCCATGCAAATATATGTTTGTTTATGAACTCTTTATCTAAACCTGCATCTTCAAGATTTCCTCCTATTTTCTCATCCAAGAGATTGAATGTTTCTGTTTTAATGTTTAGATCTTTAATCCATTTTGACTTTAGCTTAGTGCATGGTGATAGAGCTGGGTCAAATTTTAGTTTTTGGCAGGTAGAAAGCCAGTTTTTCCAGCACCATTTGTTAAAGAGGCTGTCTTTCTTCCAGTAAGCATTTTTGTCACCTTTGTAGAAGATCAGGTGGCTGATTGTGTTTGGAGACACCTCTCCATCTTGTAATCTATTCCATTGATCCTCAGTTCTATTTTATTGACAATACCATGTTGATTTTTCAAAGTAGCTTTGTAGTATACTTTCAAGTCAGGAACTGTGATGCCTCCTACCTTGTCTTTATTGGCCAATTGGCCAAGATTGCCTTTGCTCTTCTAGGTCTTTTGTGGTTCCAAAAAAAATTTAGGAATGATTGCTCTAGGTCTAGCAGGTATGTTGGTGGCAGTTTGATAGAGATTGCATTAAATCTATACAACAATTTTGGGAATATGGCCCTCTTCACGATGTTGGTTCTTCCTATCCAGGAGCATGGAATATCTTTCCATTTTCTGAAATCCTCTATAATCTCTTTTCTTAGGGTGTTGTAATTTTCCATGAAAAGATCTTTGAATTCCTTGGTTAAGTGAATTCCACAGTATTTATTTTCCGTGGTGCTATTGTAAAAGGTATTGTTTCTATTGTTTCCCTTTCAGTGTGCTTGTTATTTGTGTAGAGGAATGATATTAACTTGTGAGTATTGACTTTGCATCCTGCTATGCTACTGAATTTCCATATCAATTCTAGTAGTTTGTTGGTGGAATTTTTTGGTACTCTAATAAAGTATCATGTCATCTGAAAATAGTGATAATTTAACTTCTTCTTTACTTATTCTTATTCCTTTTGTTTCTCTCTCTTTTCTAATGGCTGTTGCTAATGATTCCAAAGCTATATTGAATAGGAGGGGTCCTTGTCTTGTACCTAACTTAAGAGTAAATGATTTCAGTTTTTCCCTGTTTAGGAGTATATTAGCTTTTCGTATTAAATGGCTTTTATCAGCTTAAGGTAGAATCCATCTATTCCAATTTTCTGTAAGACCTTGCACATGAATGAGTGTTGGACTTTGTCAAAAGCTTTCTCTGCATCAAGCGAGATGATCATGTGGATTTTAAATTTCAGTCTATTAATATAGTGTATTGCATTTATAGATTTTCAAATATTGAACTATCCTTGCATCCCTGGGATGAATCCTACCCGGTTATGGTGTATGATCTTCTTGATGATTTGCTGTATTCTATTTACCAGAATTTTGTTGAGTATTTTTGCATCTATGTTGATGAGGGAGATTGGCCTGTAGTTCTCCTTTTTGGTTGTGTCTTTCCCTGGTTTTGCAATCAGTATTATATTTGCCTCCAGAAATGATTTTGGGAAGACTGTTTCCTTTTCAACTTCATTGAAGAATTCTTGGACTGTGGGGATTATATCTTCTGTAAATTTCTTGTATAATTCAGCAGTGATTCCATCAGGACCTGGACTTTTCTTTTTCCGTAGGCTTTTTATTACGTTTCGTATTTCATTGGCTGTTATCGGCTTATTGAGAGTTGTTATATCTTCTTGGTTCACTTTTGGTAATTTGTACTTTTCGAGGAATCTGTGCATTTCTTATGTGTCTTCTATTCTGTGAGCATAAATATTCTTGAAGCAAATATTGATAATCTTAATTTCCACCTGGTCTGTGGTGATTTTATCCTTTTCATTCCTTATTGCTTGTATTTGAATTTTTTCTTTCCTATTTTTGATGAGAAAAACTTTATTTAGGAACTTTATTTAGTCTTTCAAAGAACCAACTTTTTCATTTGTGGATTTTTTGGACTGTTTTCTTCATCTCAATTGAATTAATTTGTTCTCTAATCTTTATGATTTCTTCCCATCTTTGCCTTCTGGTTTTCATTTGCTCTTCTTTTTCTAGTTGTTGGAAGTATAATATTAGGGTGTTTATTTTTTTCCAATTTTGTTTTCCTAATGTGTGAGTTCATAGCTATGATTTTCCCTCTAAGAACTGCTTTCATCGCATCCCATAGATTCCAGTAAGTTGTGCTTGAATTTTCATTGAAATGTAGTTATTGTTGAATTTCTTGTTTAATTTCTCCTGTGACCCATTGATTTCTGAGTATGGTGTTGTTTAATTTTCATGAATTTAGCTGGTTTTTCTGGTTTCTTTTGTCATTTATTTCCAGTTTCACTGCACTGTCGTCAGGTAATATGCATGGGATAATTTCTGTCCAGAGCATGGACTCTGGACTAGTATGTGGTCTATTTTCGAAAATTATCCATGTACAGATGAAAAAAATGTGTATTCAGCTGTGGTTGGAAGGAACACTCTGTATATGTGCACCAGGTCCATTTGTTCCAAGCTCTGGTTCAGTTCTGCTATTTCCTTGCTAATTTTTTTGTCTAGTTGACCTATCTTTTTGAGATAAGCATGTATTAATGTCTCTTGTTAAGATTGTGGTCTTAGATATTAGGTTTTTCATGTCCATTAAGATTTATCTGACATAGTTGGGTGCTTCTGTGTTTGGTGCACAGATATTTATGAGTGTTACCTCCTCCTCTTGAATTTTTCCCCTGTCTAATATATAGTGGCCTTTTTTGTGTCATTTGATCCTTCTTAGGTTGAAGTTGAGACTGTCTGAGAATAGAATTGCTACACCCGCTTTTTTCTGAGGTGCTAAGCCATGTAGTATTGTTTTCCGTTCTTTGAATTTGAGCCTAACAATGTTGTTTTGAGTTAAATGTGTTTCTTGTATGCAGCATATTGTTGGATTTTGTTTCGTAATCCACTGTGCCAGTCTTTTTCTCTTAATTGGTGAATTGAGTCCATTTACATTGATGGTTATAATTGAAATGTGTTGACTTATGATTATCATGATATTTACCTGGTGTTGTTTACACCTTTGTATCCTGTATTTAATTGTCTGCCCTGTTTAGGGGTTCCTTCCATTCTCATTCATGGAGTTCAGGTCCTTGTGGTCTCTCTCTAGGAACATCTTTCGGCAGCCTGTGAAGGGATGGCTTTGTCATCATGAAATTCTTTACTTGTTCTTTGTCATGGAAATACTTCACTTCTCCATCAAACTTGAAAGAGAGTTTTGTAGGGTATGATAGTCTGGGCTGGAAATTATTTTTTATACAGAACTTGAAGAAATCTGCTCCATGCTCTCTTTGCCTTTATGGTATGTGTAGAGAACTCGGCTGTAATTCTGGCGGGTTTTCCTTTGAATGTGTTCTGCTTCTTCTCTCTAGCAACTTTTAGTATATTATTCTTGTGTTGCATTTCTGAGATCTTGACTATTAAATGTTTCAGTGTGTTTTTATTTGGGTTAAAGTTATTTGGTGTTCTGTATGCTTCAGTTACCATTCTCCCCATATTCTTTTTATATCATTTGTATTGACTCCTTCATTCCCATTGTTGCCAATTAATCTCACATTGTTCATACTGGCATCATCTTGCTGGTGATGGATTGTTTTTCCTGCATTCTCTTTGTTTTTAAGAGATCCTTTCTCACCCTTTCACTAGCTGCACTAGCGTCCTCAAAATCTGAAATTCTGACTTCGCTTTCACTCAAATGGTTTTGTAGACTCATTATTGATATTTTCAGTTCTTCTATATCTCTTTGACTCTGCTTCATGCGTTCTATTTCTTTTCTGTATTGCTCATTCCAGGAATCCATCATATTTCTGATCTCCTCTATATTTTTTTATCTATGTCTTCTTTAGAGGTATCTATTAATTCTTTTTCTGCAGAGTTTCTTCCAAATTGGGTTTCCTCTGCATATTTTTGGATTTTTTCTGTATTTCAAATGCTATGGTTTCAAAGAATTCCTTTTTGATTTCAGAAATTATTTCTGAACTTGGATGCCCAGGGAGTCAGGGAAATTCCCACTCTCTTGGCAGACTGTGGGGCATGGCTTCTGGGGAGTTGCCTGCAAGTGGGCCCTGAGGTCTCAGGCTGGTCGCTGGCTTGCCGGGCGGGGATCCAGGTGGTGCGGCGCTTGTGCGAAGAAGCCAAAGGCTCTCCCTCAGGTTCACCACACACTCACTGAACCGGAAGCTGGGCGAGTTGTGAAAATTCCCATTTGCTGGTGGGCTTTAGCGCAGGAACTGGGGAAGTTGCCAGAGTTGGCCTGGTGTCTCAAGCTGGTCACTCTGTCTCTCGGCAGGCCTGGTCATCTTCAGTGCCATGCTTTGCGTGCCACTTGTTGTATGTTATGGGTCAATGCTGAAAGAAATGATGAGAAGACCTCATGAGTATAGCTTCAGAGATCTCACTGAAATTATTCTCTCTCAAGTGAGCCTGTGGTAGGCATTTTATTTCAATAACCCACTTCAACTTTCAAGAGAATTTTCAACTGAACACCAATCATAGGTCCATTATATATGTCAAGAAGAAAAAAAGAAAACATCAAGACTGGCACTTGTTCAAGCCTACAGAATAAGGGATAGACCGTAAAACTTAATATATTCAGTGTCCTGCCAAATGATGTAATGAAAGAGGCACATAGAATTGTGTTCATTTTTTTTCTCAAAGTGCTTTTTGTTTTGCTAAATAGGTAATTTGAGGGTTAGGTGAAAATAAATGTGTTGAGGTTTTCAGTTAGAAAAATATAAATAATGCTATCATTATTGATAGAAAAGTAATTGATCATGTTGATGTATCTAATTGTGGCATTTCAGTATGGGGAAATTTTTCCCAAGTCTTTAACTTAAAAAGTTAATTCTAATTATCTTCATAAGGGTTTATAGCATTAAGGAGCCAAGTTTTCAAATGTTTTTAATGGTGCTATTTTAAGAACAATAGGCATCAAACTGAGGTTCAAGCCACAGATGTCTGATCATGACTGTAGAATAATCCTGGGCTGAATGGTGTTAGAATTCTGTGATTCAGGTGTCCTGGAACAGCATTTGCTTTCAAACTTAGAGATGACGTAACTGATGAATGGAGAATGTCTTCAGATGAAATTAGCATACCTACTGATATTTCTATTGGAAGAATAACTCAATCATCAACTAGAGTAGTTGGAATTCACCAGGTTCTAAATCTGTTGTACGAACTGTGTAGGAGTCAAAATTTAATTCTTCATAGTCTGTATAACCATAACTTCAATATTATTGATGTCCTTTGGTTTTGACTGTAAAATAACAGATTATTAAGTTCATGTATTATATATAAAATTTGAAGAGATAGTAGTGCAGTTACGATTAAGATAATACTAGGTAAGATTGTTTAAATAGTTTCAACTTCTTGAGCATCTATTGTACTAGTATGAGTTAGTTTTGTAGTTAATATAAGTGAAATAAGATAAAGTACTACTGTAATAATTAAGAATACAATTAATAACATATGGTCATGAAAATGAAGAAGTTCTTCTATAATCGGGGAAGTAGCATATTGACTCGGTTGGTAAGAATAAGCCAACTTCACTGATAATTTAACTTTGCCAAAGTTATGTAATAATTTTGCTAATATCTGTCTATTAAAGTTAAGAAAGGCATAAAGATTCCCAGACATAAGCAGTGCCCAGACATCACTGTGCCTCGTTCTTTGATCCCATAGTGCACTGAATGCCAACTCTTTGGCTTTCTTTCCTAGTTGCATTGCTTGCCTCTGTAAGTCACTGTGGTTTTGGTTCACACACTAGTAAAGAAGCTTACAAAATGTATTATCCTCAACAAATTGTGTCAGTAAGCTTATATTTCATGATACACTTAGTCAAGCTTAGTCATTCATATTTAAAATCCTTTATAATGTTTTTTCTTTTAATATTTTATCAGGTTCTGTTGCTTTTATTTTTCAAGCCCACTTCTGAAAGAGAAAATGAGATGCATAAGAAAGCAACAGCGTTTCCTTTCTCCACTAAATAAATAAATCAAGGCAGAGCTAGCTTTGCACATGTGTGTGTGGAAGAATTTTTGTTTTCTGGAAAAATAAGACAGGTATTTAAAGTAATTTGTTTATTAAAAAAAAAACAATGAATGCTTTACTATAGCTCTCTGAAGGAAGTGCTTCATTAGATGAAGGAGACATTGGTAAATCTGTGAAGTCAGGCAGCCCTTTTCCAAGTGAAGCATGTTAATTCTTTTAATCTATAATTTAATTGTTCCCTTGGCTCAGTAAAGGGACCCTTCCATTAAGTGTGTTCCAAAAGGTGACAGTATTGAGTGATATCACTCCATGATTTGTCTGAAAAATACATACAAGCAGGAAAAAAAAAGTCTGGAATAAATAATATAGTTCTTTTTTGTGAGATTATATTTTCATGGACTGTTCATTTCTGATTTTTTCAGCAATGGAAGGGATTCTAAACTGCTATTCTTTCTTTATGAAGAATATTTCACAGATTGAGAATGAATGATGGGGAAAACACATATTTCCAGGAAATTTAAAGTTGATGTAATTCTAAATGTTACAGAGAGTCATTCTAGAAGAAAGAATGAAGTGGTCTTTATCAGATTCTGCAGTTCTCAATGTGCCCTTAATTTTATGGGCTTCATTGCAGGAAGAATATATGCCCTACTACATGTATTATGAAATATTTTGAATAAGCCATTAAACCGTAGAAATGAAAATGCCACTCTACCAAAAATTCAAGTGGATTCTGTATGCAGATCATAAAAGGAGAAAAGTATAAATGAGTTTTAGAAACTAAGTGGTAAGGCTATAAAATTCCTTTTTAAAAAACGTGGTTTAGCTCTCTCATTTCTAAAGTACAATTTGGAGTACCTCAAATTGATTTGGAATTGTTGTCTTAAATTAGACCTCTTGTGCAAGATAAGATGGTAGTTAATAGTCTTCTAACCATCCTAATTATTTTTGATGAAAGGAATATTAGTTTGCACAGAAATGTTGCTAAGTTTATAAAAGGTCTTCCTCTAAACATATTTATATGCTAAGGTAGATTAAGGAGAAATGTAATATTAATTATGTTAAAAGCATAAAATGTCTTTTTCAAGATTTATTTCACAACTAAAATTAATGCAATGTTTTAAAATTAAGTTATCAGAAAAAGTACTTCAGCAAAGCATGCTAAAAAATATATAGCAGGCTCGCTATGCCCTGGTTACCAGCTTGCCTGAGTTTGCTGAGATAGAACACCCACAGCATTACTTGCAAACCAGGAAGTGAGGGATTACAGAAGCCCAGGATCTCTTGCAAACTAGTCATTTAAGGCTCCAGAAAACTGCTCAACTGAGCAATTCCACTACACCACAGCTGAGGCATCCAGAAAGCAGCTGGATCTTGGTTTTATACTTCAGGGTGCTATAGTCACTGGACAAAGAAAAAGCACAGAAAAAGATCCCATTTCTAGGAGGCCTGAAGCAGAGTCCATGCAGTGCCAGCCACTCTTTCATGGCATGAAATTCATGGCATGAATCTTCCAGCACAATTTTCTTGAGTACTTCAAGCAAAAAGGCAAGAAAACTGATATTCCATGGCCAATCACAGAAATGTCTTGTGAAGAGCATAATACTAGGTCAAGTGCATTGTTTATAGTTTTATTGCAACCCTCTGACTCTAGTGCGATAGGACATCATGCTTTTCAACAAATGAGGTGTTTAATCCCAATAGTATGGCAAATGATACATAATCAGGATCTATGCCATTAGGTTTTATCACATGAATATTCCATTCTGTTTGTATCACTGGGGAGAAATGGGGTTTTAGTTCTCAGGATCTCACTCTTGAGAAGATAATGTAACATGAACAGTTATGTCACTAACTTAAATCTCTAAAAACAGTTTAGAATACTCAAAATGTAATTTTTATTGGTAAAATACACAAGTTATTCAGAAAGTTTACCAACTGCAGTTCATGAAAGTGGTTAATTATGACAAAGATAATAAGAATCTTGTTTGTATTTAATATAATATTTATTTGAGAACATGGAATCAGTTTTTGCTAAATCAATTGAGTCATTCTTAGAGAAAAAATAATAAAGATAAAGTACTTGAGCAATATCTTTTAAGATTTGATAAAATTCACAAAAAACAAATTATGCTTGTAAATGTGTTAAGCAACAATAATCCTGTCTGATTTTTACTTAGAATAGATAATATTGGCTATCAAACCTACCAAAATCATTACAAATATATTAAGCTGTGCAAAATCAAAAATTGGATTAATTAAATAAACAAAAGTAGTAATATCCTAGAGCTGGTATATTCCAATCCAGAATTTTTGAGACATTTTCCACATCTCTGCTTAGCCTTCTAGTATTTCCCCTTTGATAGTTGTCCTAGTTTCTGTAATTATTCAGTCTAACATGAAGAAAAAGTTTAATGATTTTAGAATCTTAATATATAACATTTAACACAAAATGTCAAGAAAATCCTTTGATATCATAGTTCATGGTGTTCAATACTAAGTTGACACAAAAAATTAACTGTTTTAGAATCTTTGTTTTCTTCTCAAATCTGATTCTACAGTCTTTCCTCATTCAAGCAAAACTACTTTATGCTCTCATAAACTTGAGGAATGTATGTGCTTTCTAAAACCCATCGTGTATAACTCCATCAATTAACTTTGGATGTGGATAGTCCTCATTCTAACTTTAAACTTAAATAATGTTTCAAAGATTTTGTTAGCTATTTTTCATTCATAAGGTAAAAAATAAGTTTTTTATTTTTTTTGTATTTATTACAGGGTATAAAGGATCTCACTATGTAGATTAGTTTCATAGTGATCCTATTTTCAGTCTCCAGAGTGCTCAGATTATAGACACACACCATCACACTCAGTCTCAATTGCTGTGTCAGAGTGCCCCGGGGGCAGGGCCAGCACAGAACCCCAGCTGCTGCACTCTGCCTAAGCAGGTGCTTTAGTCCACTGAGCTATCATGCTGGCTCAAGAACATTTTATTATAATAGTGAAGCAGTTAAGAAAATTGTAGGTTTGGTAGAATACATCTCAAACAATTTACTGTGAACATGGGAATAAATAAAAGTATTACAGAATGGAAATTTTGTATATATTCTTTCTTAGAGAAGACATACAGGAGGAAATAGAATGACATCTTCAAAAGTTTGTAGAATTTCAACACAATCCAGTCCACTCTATAATGATAATAATATCTCTGCAAAGCCTGGATTCTCTTATTTATTTCTCATTACACTTTTTCCTTCTTTGTTATTCTTTAGCTGCTTGATCATTGCATAAAAATCTGCTTCCAAAAGCATCTCTCTTGGAGACATTTATGTGAGATCCTTTTATCACTGTCCATAATGCAAATATCTTCTATTTCCTATAGTGTAGTATAAAGCATTTCTTTAAGCAGTAGTTTGAGCTATGTTGGCCTGTGTTAGAAGAAAATAAGCATCTCACAGATGATATATTGAGTGAATTTGATAGCACAGTCAAAGTGGTGACCACATAATGATTATAGCTGATCCCTAAAGTATTTCCATTGATGTTGTTAATTTATCTTGAAGTAAAGAAAAGTTATTGAGAGCAGTACATGCACAGCCATGCAGCTGGATATTACTTATGAGGACAATGAGCAAGCAGAAGCAAACTACTGTTTTCTTAGTACCAGTAAAGAATAGTTTCTGCCCCTAATCAAAGAATCTAAAATGTGTTTTGAAAAGGTAGAGTCCTAGTCTGAGGCTCCACTGGATTACAACTGAGCTCTTCCATCTGAATGATGCCTTAAAAACCTAATTCCATCCTTTGGAGTGGAGCATTAAGCACAAAACCAACCCAATCTACCACAATCTTAGGGGAGCCAGCATTACTAGTTTTCACCAGTCAGATTCTTTTCAGTGGAAATTCTGTGAATCACAGGCTGTCCCAGAGCTAATTTTGAGTAATGTGTGTTTGGGGAAAACAGGAAAATTGGTACCACTGATTCTTAGATTGTTATTTTAAAACGATATTTTGGCTTATGATTTTATCTGTCCTTTGTGTGGGGAGGGAAGGACTTGGATAAACTCATTCACAAGTACAAAAGCTGATGTAATACATACATACAGTGGAAGATTACTCACTCATAAATCAGAATGAAATCATGTCATGTGCAGGATAATTGATGACAACTTAGAGTGTATGTGAAGCAAAAGAAGCCAGATTCAAAAATATCACATTTTCTCTTATGTGTAAAATCCAACATTAAATAAATAAATGAAATTTAAAAAGATGAAATGGAGGCTGGGGAGATAGTTTAGCACAGTGCAAGGTCATGAGTTCTATTCCCAGTACAAAATAAATAATAGATAAGTGAATAATTAAATAAAAATGATGATGTGAAAATAGAAAGGAGGAAGCTAGAAAATCAGAAGAGTATGAGGAAAACAACTTGACAGAATTGGAAAAGGGCAGTGGGATAAAATTGATCCAAGGATGTTCCAAGTGTGTGCCACTATGCCAAAATAAAACTGTTCTGCATGAACAATATGCATTAATTTAAAACAATCGAGCAGGTCTAGATTTGACCTCGGAGATTAAGGCCTACATGACCTTTTCCCACCTATCCACCACGGGTGACAGCTTTTGCCCACTTAATCTCTCACCATATGTACCTGTGTCAGTGCTGGCAGGTGGCAAGTCCAACCTAGTCCTGCTATCCAACTTTCATATGAGGCTGGGGTTCAAGACCAGCTCACTGACACAAAAGCACATACCCACTAGCAAAAGTAAGATAAACGAGTTTCTGAGAATCTGCATGTCAAATCCTGCTTCACCTGAAATTCACTTCAACTCCCCACTATCACCAAGATACTTACAATATACAGTAAACTAACAAGACTTTTACACACTGGGGCAAAGATTGCTGCTTGTCATGAAATATCTGTTTTCCATCCATAGAGTCACTGAGCTTTATGAGTGCACTGCCCTACCCAGCTGATCTCCCAGCCTCCCTTGCAGTAGCCTGCAATCAGGGTGACTGACGGAACTGGAGGGGACGTGAGCTGCCTGCCTCCAGGTCACTGCTGGCAACTGGAAGCTGCTCACCCTTTCTCTTTTCTTTTCTCTTTTTTTCTTTCCTTTCCTTTTCATTTTCAAGCTTAAAAGGGATTTATTTGTGATTTCCTGTATGTGTGTACAGTCTTGTAAATATGACTATAAATTCATTGAGACAATTGCTGTTAAAGTTTTCATCATGTTCCACTTCAAGTATTGCACAAGTTAAAATCTGATAAAAGATTTGCATTTAGTTATCTGAAACTCTCCATCTCAGACTTTGTGGTAATGTGGTGGGTAACTCCATTTCCATGGGTGCCACCAGCAAAGTTTGTCTTTTACAGCTTCTAGGACTTTTGTTTATTAGTGAGCTCCCCCTCACTCTTTCTCTCCCTCCTGAAGTGAGAGATGTATTAAGTAGCTCATCTGTACCCAGAGAAAAAGTCAGAACCTTCTGCCTGCCCTGCATTTGCTCAAATCTATGTTTCTTTGCAGTTGATCCTGCACCTTACGTGGTACATCCAGCGTGGTACTGAAATCTAACTATTAATGATCTGTGTAACAAATTTTACTATGACAAAACTCTATGTGTAATGATAAACCAGTATTCCAAACATATGGACTGGTGGGATGGGGCAAAACAAACTGGAGCTTTGAACTTAGACATTGTTTAGTATATACTAATGTTGAGTATATACTAATGTTGAGTATATACTAATGTTGAGTATATACTAATGTTATGATATCTAAAATATATATGATATAGGTTACATATATCATATATATTTTATAAGGAAAATAAATGATACATACAACTTTATATTACTGGGGATATATGTCAGATGTAAAATGCAACAAGATAATGAGCACTCATGAAAATTTCATCTAAATTAATAAATATAATCTTGCCTATTATTTATATTTACTTGTACTTTTCCAAATTGGATGAATTTGAAAAATAGGTAGCTTTACCTACTAGTTTTAATGCCAGCTCAGAAGGGTCACGGTCCTAGATTTGAGGAAAATAGATCAAAAGCATACCAGCATCACTTGTCAATCTCATATAGAAGTCAGACATGTCACCAGGTTGGCTCTGAAGCTATCAGTGTGGCATGTCTCATTTTCCTCTCCTACAGTGTACTACATGAAGTGCTCCACCTCAGGCCACGGATCAGCCACAATGCTTGTCTGAGAAAATGTAGGTGGAAGCTTGCTGCCTACAACCTACCTACAGAGAACATGCAGCATTGACAAGAGAGGGAGAGAGCTTGGAGGAGAGAAGTCTATAAATAATGGAACAGGGGGTAATAATGAAACAGTGACAAATTCACTCAATGCTCAGGGAGTGTTGAGTGAGATTATCCCAACTTTGACTGGCGTTTTCTCCTTGAGTCAGCAGCTGAGGGTTGGTGAAAGGCTGCTGCTAAAGACAGATTCTACTGCCTTGTAGTCTTTTAATCTGTGATAGAGCAATGGGATTTAATACTTTGATGCATACGAAATGCTGAGAATAATAATGCCTTGGTTAATGGACAGCATTATTTACATGTTTGCTAAAATTGTTATACTTGGGGAAGAATTAAAAGAGACTATATCATCACACATATAAATTATTCCTTCAGATGAAGGTCATCAAATTGTAAACGTATGCCTTTATTTACACAGAATCATTAGAATTTCAGGCACTGGGATGTGCTTCCATGGAGCGTCTTACGCGCTTGTGACTCACTTTGAGATTTCCAAATTTTCTGAAAAGTTTTCTTAGTACAAAAGCATCTAAGTTGCTCTTTCCTCTGGAATGATGAATATTTCAGTAGTCAGAAAGACAACAGATTGTTAAATAAATTATTGTGAATCAACATTCATTGAATTTCAGTTATGATGCCAATACTTGGCTGCTGAACAGAATACTCTGAGAGAAAATTATAAATATATTAGATTCCCAAGTCCATGTAAAGAATATCAACCAGCAGAACTATTGTTCATTTGTTTTAGTTGATGTCAAATTTAACCTGCAATTTAAAAAACTGCTGTATAAATTAAATTATGAATGATAGCTGGGGTGGACTAATTGATGGGCAGCATGAGCAGGAGCACCCAGCTGAACTGCACCCTCGAGGGTCTGGACCCCCTGAATGGTGCTGATGGTGCGAAAGGAAAACTACAGGAGAAATACGGGCTGCTGATTTCCCAGGGGAAGCTGAGTTGTGGCTGGTTTTCCCGACAAATTCAGCCATTTGCAGCATTGCAGCGGCTCGGGTCTTTACCTTGATTAGAGCATCCTGGCTCCCGTGAACAGCCCTCAGCCTGCTGGAACAGACCTTTCACCATACGCCATGCAGGCTTTCTGGCTTCCACTGCTGGCCCTTGAGCCTTCCTAGTGCAGATTCTCCACGGGATTTGTGGGAGACATTGCCTTGGGCTCCAAGCCTTTGGCTGGATTCTTCAGGTCTCTAGTGCATGGAGAACTCTCCTGCATTCTTCTTCATTTGACATTTTGGGTAAATATAACATCATCTTATAAAAATTTACATGTCCTGATTTAAATCTACTTCCTTGCAGACTCTGACTATAACTGTTAAAATACCAATTAGAAAAGCATACCTTCTCATGAACATATAATATTCTACTGAATTAAATAACTGATATCATTTTTAATTGAACATTTAAGTTGCTTATATTCTGTCACAAGAATGTCTTTAAGTGAACTTCTATATTTAAAGTTTTGTTTATTGGTAGAAGATATGATTTTTTTCGCAAATTGATCTTGTTGAAGTTTTTCCCTGTCTTACTTTTTCTAAGTTTGTTTATAAATAGCTATCTCCCCATTTGTAAACTATCAACAAAGTTTTTAAAATATGAGTTACAGCCCCATAAGTCAGGAACCTTCTTCTTTTCATTATACTTTGTAGAGTTTTTTTGTTTGTTTGTTTGTTTTGTGTTTTGGAATGTCAGAATTCCCAGTAACTCTGACACTTATACTTTGGGGTCATTACTAAGTAAACTAAAGCTGAACACATCACTGCACGAGTGCAGCAGAATGTATAACTCATGACTGACAAGCAGGAAGTGTATACAGCACACTTGCTCTGGATAAAGGGAGTTTTCCCTTCTCAGGCACAACGGAGCAGGACTGATGGAGATTTCATCACAATGCTCAGTACAGTGTATAATTTGTAACTTATGGATGGTCTATTTTGGAATTTCTCAAGTAAGAGTTTTGTACTACAGTGGACTGCAGACTACTGAAATTGCAGACAGCAAAACAGCAAGCAAGAGAGGCTATTGTGCATGTTAAATTATATCTTAGAAAAAAAGCCAGAGACAGACCACGGAATGGCTGTCCTGCAAGGAGTTTAAGAACTACAGCTTTACTTCTGAATCTTGTTTCATTTCCTTTAGCTTTTCTGTAAATACACAAAAAGTACTTGCCTGTTTTTGCTTTCAAAGTAGCTCAGATTTTCCAACCTTTTTGAAAATATGGTTCGTCAAAATGTTTTATCCTGAGAAGTGAAGGCAACAATTCCTGAAGTAGTCCTGATGGTCCCAAGACTCAGGCAACCCATCTACCTGCTAATAGAAACTCTCTAAATAGCAAGATCAGGGCCAGGAATGTAGTTTTGCAGCACAGCACTTGCCTGGCAAGCACAAGGTCCTGAGTTCGATTATCAGTACCAAAATTGATTAATAATAATAATAATAATGATGATGATGATTATGATGATAATAAATAGCAAGACCATGACTTTTTTTTGGAAGAACTGGGAATTGAACTCAGGCCCTTGTGCTTGCCAGACAAGCGCTTATTCTACTGAGCCATCTCCCCGGCCCCCAGGACCATGACTCTTGCCCAAGCATGAAACAATCACCATTATGACTTGTGTCTAGGTGTTGCACAAAGCCTCATATCATCATGGGGTGGCTTTGGAGCTTGTTATTAATTCCTAATCCAATGCTGAGATTATAGGTGTGAGTGCAGCTGGGATTACGTGTGTGAGTGCTACACCTGCCGTGCGGTGGATAGTCTCCATGCAATATAAGGACGGGAGTGAGGTTTGCCTTTGCCTCTTCCGCTGCTGCTGCTCCTCTCATTTTGCTTTGCTGTTTTACTGTTTCCCACCACCATGAACTGCTGCCCTCTGCCACGTGCCACTCTGCCTTGGAGCCAGCCATGCATAGAATGAAACCTCCACAAACTATGAGCTAAATAAATCTTTCTTTCTTAATGCTGGGTGTCTTGTATTTTCTCCCACCAAAGATAGAAAAGTAACTGAGACAAACACCAAAGTAATAGAATTAATGCCTGGGAGAATTCATAAACTAATAAAAGCAGTTCAACAAGATAAAGTCTATATGTACATCATAGGCATGTATTGCATATAAAACATCAGCAACACAAAACTGAAGTTGCTGTTAAAAAACTGATTAATGTCATATCCTACAATAGATTTATGTTTGGATTCATTTTTCTTCAGGAAAGAAATAAATTTTATCTCAAAAAACCAAAACTTATATCCATCAGTTTTTGACAAACTAACTTCTGCTTCATCTTGGCTGCAATATGGCTCAGTTAATAGAGAAGCAAGGTGCATACTCTTACATGGCAGGTGCTCACATCATTTTACTGAAAAGATGCTGTCACCACTTCCCATCAAACCCGTTATAATTACTTTCCACATATTCAAATATTTCAAGTTTTACTATTGGTTTATGCCATCATTCTACACCTATGCCCAACTTAATCATTCTAGAATATACCTTCCATTCACAACTGGTCTACTTTTGTCATTTCCTGCATAATTGGTGTTTTTTCTACATGTGGTACCCCAAAATTCCTCCAAGATTATTGAGCTAATCTGTTCAGTAGTTGATTGCCTCACAGTAGTAAATTGATATATCATCTAAAGTCAAGGAGTCTGCACTCCAAAATGGTCTTCCTTTTCCTCTATAAATTGACTATTCTTAGTCTGTCAGTACCCATGGACTCTTCTCTACCCCTGCTGGATGCTATCTGTAATTGCACAGCTTACCTTAACCCTGCAGATGACAATGCTTCAAGAGATGTGTGACCAACGGGCTTAGAATTCCTGTTTGGTTTACAAAAGCATGAGGGGCACCATTGTACTTCTGCCTGTTTCTTTGATAGCTACCACCTTTTCTTTTATAAGTGCTGTCACTTAAGATGCAGCAGGGACTGCAGACGGTGATCCAACCCCTTCTTCAGTCTATGTGCTGAAGTGCTTCTAGAGCACTCTTGCTATCAAATTTTCTTGATGTGGCTAATTAAGTTTATCTCAATTTCTGATTCAAAAAGCTTTGATTTCAGGGTGATGGCTGTCATATAAATATAGATTAAATCAAGGATAAATATGCAGGTGCTGATCTATTTAAAAAGTTATACTGTGAAGCAAACAACTAACAAAACATCAACCGAGAAACTTCTAAAGGAAAGCAAAATAGTTATAATCCTGATATTTAATAGGCTGCTATTCTCTTAATTCCTTTATTTATTGGTGCTTTGTAACTGCATTTTTCTTTGCTAAAAATGAGTATGCGGGGCTGGGGAAATGGATTAGCAGCATAAGCAGCACAATCACAAGGTCTAGAGTTTGACTCCCCAGTACCACATTACCACATGCCTAGCTGGTCCCAGAGCCCCAAGGGTGCCAGGCAAACTTGAAAACCCAGCGAGGTGGTACACACTTATAATCTCAGCAGTGGGGAGGCTAAGATAGGAAGATCACTATGAATCCAGGCTTCTTTTGGCCCTGTATCAAAAAAATAAAAAATTAAAAACAACTTTAAAAAGCATGAATAGGTAAAATTTATGTATCACTGTAAGGCTATGCCGTTTAAAAGAAGAACAAGAGGAAATACACTTCCACATATTAAACTATTTCCATAAATCAATTTCAAATCCTCACCTATTGTGAGTTTCAACTTGTCGCAGTCACAGAAAAGTGCCTCATAAACTAGATCCTAAAAGGTTCAAATACTTTCAAATGGAAGTAGAAAATATGATCTGAATGAGAAATCAAATGACATCTTGCCATATCAATTTTATGTTGATATTTGCATCATCTTGTCAATAACTCCTAGAAATTAACATGGTTCAAAGGCTGGTAAGGAAGCCATTTTTTAACTTAAACTTTCTTTGTGTGTGTGTGATACAGGGTCTCGCTACACAGTTCTGACTCCTAGTGATCCTCCCATCACCACTGTCAGTTTCAGGACTGGTACAGCACATGGTACCAGGGACTGAACTCAGGACCTTGCACTTGCCAGGCAGACATTTAGACTGCTGAGCTATCTACTCAGCCATCCCTGAATTAAGATGTCTTCATCTTTTGTGGAAATGTTCCATTAAGCAAGTGCTTCCTCCAATTTTCCAGTAGAAACACAATACTAGGTCTAGGTAAAATCAAGATGTTCATTGATAAGTTCAATATGGAATTGAACTGATGGAATTGCCTGATCATCATGCAGACTGACAAGCACAGTATAGAGGGAAAATAAAACACACTGTTCACCTGTGTCTTCCTTTTGTCCCCAAATCTGCCTTCTCTATCTTTATTATGAAGATTGAAAGTAAATTAAACCAAAACATTTATAACCTGCAGTAATAAAAATTAAAATGATTTAATTGTTTACTAATAACTATGACATTGAACAAGTCCACAATATTATCTCTTTAATGCTTCTCATTGAAACAAGAACCAATAATTTGGAGTGAATTTCTGAGTGTAAAATAAAATTTTGAGTGTGAAAAACACTTTCTTAAAGCAAAGATTTGGTGGCCCACTGATATAGACGGAGGACGCATTTGAAAACTTGATACCAGGGAAAAAAGACATTAAAGACTACCACTTTCTGCAAAAGATAAAAAGGAGAGCAAGAATCTAAATGAGCAATGACAGCAGCATAGACTGGGAAGGACATGCTGTGATAGAAAAATAATTAATATTATGAAACAGAATTGATGCATAAGAAATCAGGCATGGTGGCACACATCTGTAATACCAGCAGCACTCGGGGAAGGAGGAAGGAGAATCAGTCAGAGTGTAAGGACAGCCTGGAATGCACAGTGATTTAAAGGCTGTAATAACTGTACAGTAATATCCTGCATTAAAAGTAAATCAATGTATAAAGCATATTCAGGAGCTAATAAAAAACTGTAATTGTGGAATATTCCATGTTATGGTTTATGTCTAGTTCCCCCCCCCCCAAAGCTTCATGCGGCAATGAGGTGGACTTCTACATTTTGTGATTAACTCATGATTTAGTGCAATTATGAGTGAGTGCTGCTGGGATTGTGGGTGTGAGTGGTATACTCGGCTTGGGGCAGACAGCCTGAATACAACTTAAGGGGTCAGGCTTGCCACTGTTGCCACTACGCCCATTTGCTCTTGCTCTCTTGCTCTTTGCTGCCACCATGAAAGGTTGCTCTGTGTCATGTGCTACTTGGAACCAGCTGAGTACGGACTTCACAGACTATGAGCTAAATAATCCTTTCTTCCTTCATTTTTTTTTTTTTTTTCAGAACCGGGAACTGAACTCAGGCCCTTGCGCTTGCCGGGAAAGAACTTATCCTTCCTTCACTTTGGATGTCAGGTATTTTGTCCCAGCAATGAGAGAAGAGTAACTGAGAAACTCCACATGGAATACTAATTTTTTGAAACTGGCTTAACTCAATATTACATTTCCTGGTAATATTTCAATTGGAAACATTGTCAAGTAACTGTTAAATATTTAATATGTACTATATATGTGATAAACAATAAGGCAAAAGCATGGGCTCAAATTCCACCATTAATGGAATTAATTACAGCACACACATAAATTGGAGCATAATCAATACTCTAATATATTCATAAGTACAAATTGACAAATTTTGATTTCTAATAATTTGTCATGCTTTTCATTTTTTACATTTCAATCAAAAGCAATTATAAAAATATTTAAATATTCCTCTTGTCTACTTAATAGAATCTTAGAACTGGCAATCAGAAACTACAGAGAGGAACTACCCACTTGGGCCCCCCTCCTGTCCCTCTCTCAGACAGGAGCTTTCTTTCCCTCAATAAATCTATTCTGCTCATAAAAAAAAAAAATCAGAAACTACAGCTTCTTAAAAGCTCCTAGATAATTCCGATGGCAGTGACCTATCATATCCTTTAACAAAGAATATTTGAGTAAATGATTACCTCATAGAACCAGTGGCAATCCTTTCTAAGTCAGCTTTTGGTATCCGTGTGTTAGTCAGCGCTCACTGGAGGCACACAGAATATATGATATAGACTTATTTAAAAGGGTACAGATTTAAAAGGCAGAGTCAGGCGCAGCACACACAGAAGGGTCATATGCCTACTGGGGTTTCTGAAGGACCCAGCCAAAAGTCAAAGGCCCAGAACTCACTGTGCAAGTCCACTGAGGAAGCTGAAAGGTGTGTCCCGAAGACCAAAGAGTCCATGCTAATAGGCGAATGAGTTTGTTCCCCAAGGCTGAAGAATCTGTGCTGAAAGGTTGAGGAGTCCTGCTGGAAGCCAGGAGACAGACTTTCAAGGCAATGAGGAAGATGGGAGTTCCTCCAAAGGAACCAGAGTGAGATCTTTTTCTTATTTCCTATTGTACTCCATTAAAGCTACAAGCCTATTGGCCGGCACACTCACAGAAGGGGCAGTCTTTCACCTTCAGTAAGTCACACCCAGAGCTGTGCTAAGCCAATCAGCTGGGTGTTTCTCTATCAAGTTGACAAAAGACTTACCTATCAGGAATGGGATTCATTTCACAAATATCAATTGCAGTTGAATGGATAGTAAACACTGTACTATCATTTCTTAGAATTATGATTCTAATAGAGTATAGAGCACAAACCTTCATAACAGATTCCCTCATGCATTAGTTTTCTAATTTTTAAAATTTAAAATAATTTTAACATAGAATGATGCTTCTAGCCTCATTCTGGGTAGTTTATGAGCAAAGACAGATGACACATTGAATGGTTGAGAAGTGATCCAGCGATGGTTGTCCATTGTAAGCTTCCAAAAATGTACATTGTTGTAATCTTGCACAATAGAAGAGCAGGAACATAGGTCTGTTCTATCAGTGATTTGGATAACACCATATTGAATGGGAAAAAGATTCAAAATGATAGTGGAGGAATAACTAACTGATCTCATCCAAATAAAGCCCATTCTCAAAACACACGACTACAGCAAGAGCTTAATGAGACACGGTGAAGGGCATGCTTGGGGCCACAGGCAGCACCTCGGAGGATGCTGATCACACACCCACATTTCTTCAAAACCCAACGAAGATCTCAAACTTTAAAATGCAGCTACAAAGCAAGACAATTTGCCATGGGAATTATTTATCCTTACTTGTTTCAGTCATGTTTTCTTTCATAAGGACTCCTAGGCCTCAAAGAGAGATTGTTAATGTACCTTTTAAAACTTTGAAGAAGAAATGGCTAGAAGTGGCATGTGAAACTGTAAGACCAGTCCATTAAACATACATCATCTGAGTTGGTTTTGAATCTTAGCTCTCTTCTCCCCTCATTGAGCACAAACCATTTTCATCAACATTCAAGGAGTTGCACACTTGCATTAAGAAAAAGGAAGCTCTTCCCAAGCACTGAGGATAGAGGAACAGGAAGACATCATTGCTTTGCAGTCTTTCTTTGTGCTCATCTCATATCTCAGGTTCAGTAATTACTACAGAAAGCAAAATACACTGAAATATGTATTTTCATTAAAAATGACATAATGATTCCCTTCAACACAACTTCAAAGGCCTTATTTAATTCTTCTTACTATTTTCTAGGGATTATTAAAGAGCTAACTGAAGAAGGACCCTGCTGGGATTGTGTTTCCAATCTAAAGAAACAAAACCCATGATAAAATAGGGATAATAACTTGCCATCCTAAAATTTTGACTGACCAGTTGTTTCCATGTGATTTTTCTTTGTCAGTTCTCAAATTTACCTCGAAAGATGAGCAGTGAGATACAATTACTTCAATGTTCCATATAGCCCAACTGAAACACACAGAAATTTTAAGTTTGTTGCCTTACATCACTTATCTTGCCATGAAGAGTTAAATAAAATTTTGAGGATTATTTATGTAATATCCTGTGTCTGGGAACACTGGACAGCTATTCCTTTGTGAGCACTGATAAAAGCCCTTCTTATACCATTTGCACCGCTTATTGATAGCTGACAATTTAAGTGAGTATCATGTAAGAATAGAGACACAGGACCTATTTCATATATGATCTAAGACAATAGAACAGGGAGTGGGAGAACATGACAACTAGGTTCTCTAAAATGAATAAAAAGAACTACAGAAAAGATGAAAGTCTTCAGGAGGCTCTGGATGAAATAAAGTCACATCAAATGATTGATATAGAGTAACATTTGCCCTTTCTAAATCCTAAGGTAGAGAGCCTTGGCTTTCTCTTTGTAGGTGTGGCTGAGAAAGCAAAAAGAAAACTCATCGTTCAACAAAACTCAGCAAATCCACTTTATAACTGAACTGAAGCCAACGTGACTTGAGGCAGGAATTGAGAAATACTACTTTATTCCATTCATTCATATCCATTAGTGATGGTGGGCTGATGAAGCCTGCAATCTCCCAAATGAGTAGACAGCAAAGGCTTAAATAAATGCCATAAATGAAATGATTTTAGGGCTCCAGGTGGATTCTAGTTCTCCTGATATTTTCTGGGGCTTAGAACCAAGAACTTCTCTGGGTGGCCCATATTTATTAGCTTTTCAAACAAAGGAAGAGGACACTAAAGAAAATGCAGAAATCTGGGCAGGATTTGGGAATCCCTTCAAGGTCTCCTCCAAGTAACATATATGTTAATTTTAGGAGACCTATGTTGTCTCCAGGAAGACTTTCACTTCAGGAGTGAGAAGTCCACAGCTACAGTCTCCTTTTAGCTAACTGGGGCTGGAGCCACATGTCCTCAGTGTAATCTTGCCATTTGGTGCATCCCAATGCCACAGGCCAATACAGGCCTCAGTGGGGATCAGTGGCTCACAAAGGTTCACTTCCTATGAGTCGCTGCCTATCTCCAGACAAGGACCTAAGCCTTGAGGAAATTCCCAGGTGAACGTGAGCAGCCAGTTAGTTAATATTAAATCCTGCTCAGCACCACCTCACAGTGGTCTCCATCACTGCTTGGCTATTGAGAAGACAAAGCAGGGAATAATAGAAGTAAAAATGAAAGAATAGAGGGGAAGCTTGGGAAAGAGGAAGGGAATCTGTAAAGAACCACAGAGCTTATCTTTTAAAATATAAGCACACAGAAACAAAGAAAACAAGCTGCCATGTTCCTTCCTTCCATTTGCCTCCTCTCATTTTCCACTGCCAATATTCTGAAAATGGAAATCTATTGTTAAAACAGAAAGCTGTTAAAATGTTTGCTTTCCTGCTCAATATCTAAGCTTAGTATTCAATGACACATTACTAATAAAATGTTAAAACTATCTTAAAAATAATAAAATATAAACACAAGGTTGAACAATACAGTATATATTATTAGGAAAGAACAGAAGAAATAAAACAAGAGATTTAGTGTTGACTGAAATTTTCTGAAATCCTAAAATTCACATCAGGTTTAAAAGCATTACGATGAAAGTAGTTGGTTTACATTGAAGTGTATCAACACTAGTGTGCTTGCACTTGGTATGCTGATGTAGTTCTGTCTTCTGACACTGATAATTATTTAATGGGAATGCTATAAGTTGTTGTCTTTTATCCACTAAGAATGCATTCCTTTTACCTGATGTGCAGATAATGATTTACAGAGCCATTCTCTGGCACTTACAAAAGAAGTAATCTCTGTGTTCTGATAGAAATCCTAGCCCAGTTATCAAAACCAGACAGGACACTTACATTTCACCTCTCTTTAGGGTTCATTCCCTCACTGAAGCTTATGCCAGAGGGGAAGAAATACTGAAATTAGTTTCATACTTTCTTAATTATGTTGGTCTTTGGGTCAGGAGAACATAATCAAACACATGTGTTGATTGAACTTCTAAGCTTGGTTATGCTCAAGTGGCTGACTTTTAAGATTAGTGAAGCAGAACCCTAGCTCATTTTTAGTTCTTTTTATTTAACTTAATTGGTTGTGAATTTTATATTATGCAAGGAAAAGAGTTTAAAACAGCTTAATTTTTGGCATAATTTGCAAAAATCATTCTGTTTCACATTTTGGGTTACTAAGATGATCTTTAAATTATGTTTCTAATTATTTCAGATCCATTTTAAGCAAGGACTACGGAAGGGAATTTCTCCTGCACAAAATATAGTAATCATTAGAGTTATATAGATGATACCTTTAATTTGTGTCAAGCTAACCTTTTAACTTCAACATATTCCTATTCAACAGAGACAGTTTACAAATATTTTAATAAGGGCTAGCAGCAATGAACAAATTTGAGTGTTTTCATTTCTGAGTTCCATACTTTAATGTAGATTGACAATTTGGGCTCACAGATACGGAGGCACCAGTCCAAGGCTGACTATCCCTTTGCTTTGGAGGATGTGGTAGGGCAGCATATCGTAGCAGGAGTGTGGTAGAGGAAGGCTGTTCAACTCATCATCAGAGCAAGTGTGAGGGGAGGGCCAGGCCCCACTGCCAGATTAGCTCTAAGGGCTTGTGGAACCCAATGAGGATACAGAACTCGCATATTACTATAGTGCATATAAACTTAATGACTCTAGTTCCCAAGCATACTTCACATAAAAACATATACATTTCTAGTTTCATAAGCAGAGCTCTGAGAATCAGTGATGACCACAATTTCTACCACAGAAGTTTTAGCAGAGTACACCTACCAATTTAACCAATCCATGTGAGATTTTCAAGTACTATAAACGACGCTTTTATTTTCTTGGTTTCCAGATCAATTGTCCATACAAGCTTTAGGGGTGTGAAAATTCTTTTCTGACAATTTATGTTGCGAAGGACGATATCCATTCCAAAGTAGCAGGACTGCTAGGCACTGCGGTGAGGTATCAACCCAAACCAAACACATATGGCTTGTTACCATAGCTTCCATGTAACTGTTCATTTACATCAAAGAAGGATGCAGAAAGGCAAGGAAAACTTCTTGACACAGGCTTTATAGTATTTTTAATATTGGTTTCTGGCATATGATGATCATATGCATACTAGCCATCCCTAGCAATATCCATATTTCCATGTGTTTTAAATTATAAGAACAGACACAGATGGCAGAGACTCAGAGTGAAAAACAAGGAAGCAAAGTCTTAACATATAGAGGAATTTTCAAATGCCTTTTTGTTTTTCAGTGAAGCAAACACCCTTGCATGATACAAAGAACTGTTAGAGCGGGCAGTTTTATAACCATCATTCTTTATCATCTAGGTAAATGTAACTAATATTTAATAAATGGGTTATCAGAAACTTAATAAACATAAATGATTCCTTTCATCATTCTTTCAAACATAATAAATCCTTGGTGACCTGAAATATATTACACTTCAGAAAAATATGTGTGATTCAGAAGAAATGGATCAAAAAATTGACTTCTAAATTGACTGACAAAATCATTGTAAGACCTAGCAGTACTGCTGTAGTTATCCCTTCATGATTCTTAGAGCATCAGCATGAAAGAATGAGCACCAATGAAATAATTTTATACATATTCCCTTAACATTTGTTAATGTTATTTCCCTTCATGGCACTTGCATGAAAGGACTGCAGTAATTTGAGTCAACATAATGCTGAGGATAGATAACTCCTTAATTGTCAAGCTAGTGTCAAGCTATTTGAAATTTCAAGCAAAACTGAATAAGAGAGACAGACAGACACACACACACACACACTCACAGAGGGAGAGAGAGAGAGAGAGAGAGAGAGAGAGAGAGAGAGATTAAACTCTAAACTCATTGCTATGCTTATATGCCCTTTGTGAAACCCATGATGAAATTTTATTGCTGTTGTAACAGGGTTGACAGGTGGAATATTTACTAAGCTATTAGATTTGAAGGTTTTTGTCCTCATGAATGGACTCTTGTTGTTATCATTGGGAAATCTCTGCAATTTCAATTAAAGTGAAATGATCTTCAGAGAGTCTTGAGCAGCCTATAATCCGCACACACTTATATACAGTGAAGAGAGTTAGTTGAATGTCAGGAAACTGGCACTCAGGAGGAATGTGCTGTGATTGAAGACATGGTACCTGGGCTCACTACAGCTTTGCTACTCAGTAGCCATGGATCTTAACACATTATTTAACTTCTCTGGGTCTCAGTTTCCTTAACTGTAAATCAGTTTTGACTCACAAATTGAAGCCTAAAGGGGTTAAGTTGTAGAGTTCCTGACTTGTGCTCTGGGTCATTATCTCTTAGGTTGCAAAGATTAGTTACTGTAGTAGTCAGGATCCAGTGTAGACAAGAGAGATCACTGTAGGGATTTCCAACAGTGGGAAGTAAGTTTAATTTAAAAAGTGCTTACAGCAATGTTTTAAAACATAGAAAAACAAAAAGTACAATTAGAAGAGCAAAAGGGAAAGAGAGCATGTGAAAGCAGGAACCTGTTCAAAACCTCTGGTCTATACCTCCTACTTAGCTTCCAGAAGCTCTTCTGCTGCTGGACACATTGCTGTCCTGACATTGTCAGGACGCTGAGCAGCAGTTGGAGCCAACAGTAATCCTTATCCTTTTCTCTTTTCTATCTAGTTATCATTAACACCTCTCATCTGGTGAATTCTACAGAAATGCAGCTAACAGATACTGTGAGATGTGCAGTTTGAAAGCAACCAGTCTCAGCAATCTGAGATGGTTCAAGGGGCATCTGAATTCATACTGTGACCATGAATGTACCCAAAAGATTTTTTCCCCTTTTAAGGCAAGGAAATTGCTTTTTTGGTACCTGTTTTCCAGCTACTTGCTCCTGTGGAAAGCCTCATTTTCCACATATTTCTCAGACAGGTGAGTTAAGTTCTGTCTACTCAGAGGAATCCTCAATAGCATGCAGCTCTCCAGCTGATAGGACCCAACATTTCATGTTTCTGCATAGAAAATTTGTATAGGTTTTGTTCTGATACTTACATCTTTATATGTTAGTAAAATTGGAATGGATTTAAATGACATAGTCACTCACCCTATTAACAAATAAATCATCAAGGCTTAGAAAAATGTAATGACTTTTCTAACATTTCTAGACCAGTTAAAGGGAGAACAGAAACCCAGTTTTAGTGTTTCTGCAACATAATTTTGTGGAATTTCTATGGTCAGCTCTTCTTTAAAGTTATATTGTTTAATGTAGATTATCTGCTTACCTACTACCATCTAATTTATTAATATACTAGCTTTCTTTAGAAAGAAGCTATGTTGACTTATAAAAGTAAACAAAATACAATGAAACTATCAATATTTATACAAAAAGGGAGAGGATTAATTTGGGAGGAGTTTGTGGAAGCCATGACTAACCTCAGTGGGCCAAGGGCATGTGAGGGAGACACTGTCCCTAGTGGAAAACCTCATCTATATTGCGAGTTGGTAGGACCTAAGAGTTCTGCTTGGCACGGAAAGAAGTATGCCCACATTAGCCTCAATCAGGGAATTGGATCATTGGTTATGTAGATCACAGCAGCAATAAAATAAAATTAAATCAATTTACCAAGAGAAAAGGCAACACATTCCCACAAAATTGATAAACATTGTTCTTTTCTTGCTTCTTAATTTTTGTATTTATTTTTGTTAAAATTCTGGCTGGCCTTAAACTCACTGTAGCTCAGGTTGGCCTTGAACTTGAGACAATCCTCCTGTCTCGGTCTCCAAAGTGCTGGAATTATAGGCATGTGTCCTGTGTCCAATGACAACCATTTTTCTTGATGAAAATGGCACTTCTCTGAAGGACTGAGTCACATGTAAAATCAGCTCAGTGATGTAACTCTTTTCCAGCCCTGTGTCTGTCAGAACCTCAAAAGTCCCTAATTAAGAGGAACATTTTTCATTATAATTTTACAAAAATTATATATATATATATATATATATATATATATATATATATATATATATGCACATACACACATATAGACAGATGGATATATCTGTCATAATAACATAGCTTACTATAAAAATATAACTAAATTCATATGTTACTATAATTGTACCCAGTATATTTTTTGACAGTTTCAGATACAAATAACAAAAGGTAGTAAAAGTGTTTCTCTACAATATTATTTCCCTACTTAAGCCTGAAATTCTGTTCTTTTACGGTGAGAAATCTGATCTATGTAGGAGTATTTGAAGGTATAAAAGACATTAAGAGTCTGACGGCATAGTGCTAAAACCTCTGTCACAGATAACACCCACTGAAGATTTCAGAAAAAAAGTCCAAGTTATTCATTTAAACTTCAGATTAGTTTTAACTCTTCTTTAAATATAATCAGTTATACCTCCAGAAAAGTATGAAATGTATAGGAAGCCAAAAGACTGCTCTTAGTGGAACCTTACACTTTAGGGCAAGCTCATTAATGTGACATAGAAAAAAAGCTTCATAGTCATTAATTGTGAAATGACTAATTAATTAAAGCACAAAACCTTTGCATTTGATTATTCAAAAGGTCAACATTATCATTCCATGAGCAGATTAATGCAAATCAGCCATAGTAATATGTTTTCCCGCTTTGTATAAAACTCATGTTTGAATATCTTTATTTCTTAATCTTATTCATTTTTACTCATATTTCATATCAGAGGTCCTGTTGATCATAGAAATACATTTCTGTCAAACACCTTTCCAAGAATTCATGAGGTAAATTACTTCATCCAGAAGACACACATGGGGAATCAGAAGTCATTGCCCAAAAACTCAAATGCCAATTTTTATGTGAATCTTGCAGAATGTTCTTAATTTTCCATCAGAGAAAAGTAAAATATTCCTTCAGGCCTCAGTCTTTCAGTTGCTTTCCCCAAATTTTAATCTCTAATAATTTCCAGCTCACCATCATCACAGAACTTGCTTCCACACGAATCAGCAAACGTAGAAAATGTCAAGGAGTTTGTTATGTCTGAGAAGTTTCTTAATAGAAGAAGATGGATCACCTGTCAAGGATGATTGCCCCTTTTCCATGATTCTCAAGAAATCATCAATAACCATAGTCGTCTCTTTATTGAGAGAACAGAATTAGCCTTCTCCACCCCTCAAATCATCCTTCTGGTGCTATTCAGCATTACTCCACCTAATCTTGAGAGCGGAGTTTCATCTGCTGCCTCATTAGAGAGGAGCAGCAGTTATGACAATTCTTCTGACTGTCATATGTTTCTACTTACTGACTTCTTAGTACTTACACAGGTAATATTTCCTTTTTAACATTCTTTTTGACTTGTAAATTTCTCTTTCTGATTAGTAAGTTATTATTTTTACTAATGAGTCATAAATAATTGATCCTTACATCTTTCACCTTGTGCTCATACAGATGGTCCAGCCTGTTCTTATAGTTCTGGTAACTGGAAAATATTTTGGTCAAGAGTCAAACACAAGCAGCACTGTATCTGTATGCTCTTAGAATAGCTATTTATGCTTCCACTTTGACAGATGGCAATCAGATACACCATATTCCTATTGCATACCCTACATACATGCGCATACACACAAAGCTCCCATCTTTCAAACAGAAAATTATTACAAACTTATATGGTAGGACATCTTGTTCTAATATTGATTCTACTACAAACAAACTTGCAGAAATGGAATCATGACATGAACTTAATAGCTCCAAATCACACAATAAAATTTCTCCGTATTCTTATCATAAAATCCTTTTGTAGATACTCTGGGAACTCTAGATCTAGTTAAAGATCAAAAGAATATGAGCTTTAGAGACATAAATCCAGATTTGAAGTCTCATTATTGTATCAGCCAGCCCAGACAGGAAAAGATAGCATATTCAACAGAGAAATTTGAAAACAGTTTAATAAAGAGATGACTTACAAATGTGTGGACAAAATTTGGAAAATAAAAAGAGCAGTTTTAAATATGAAGCTAGAAAATTCAAAGAGCTATGACATGCAGGTTAGGCAGGGAGGGGCAGGAAGTGTTGGCCATAACTTGAAATAGCCTTCTGTGTGGAGAAAATCCAGCCAACATTAGGAAACCTGTGATAAAACTGTGTCCACGGTGTACAGCAGGGCAGAAAGGGTGAAAGAGGATCAAAAAGGGGTAAATGGAAAATATTCAGCATAGTTCCTACATCTAGCAATGGTAAGCATGTGAAACAACCTATCAGGCACCAGGGGATGTGCTGTCCAGCCTACTCTGAGCTCTAGAATGTGGCATTGTTGAAGCGGGATGCTACAAAAGTTTCACTGGGATTCCACTACAACAAGTATCACCACAGGCTTACATGGAGTTCTGAAACAATTGTCTTCGCACCTCCATGGCCCTGTGTGGGCACGTACAGGAGTCACTCGACCCTACAACTTTCTCCAGCTCTGATATTACATTTTTACCTTGTAGGAGTTTCCTTCAGCAATGTTTCAAAGTTCCAAGAACAGCCACATGACGATGTGCTGGACATGGCCAAACGACGCACAATGCTATTGGGTTTTAACAGCTGTGATCCAGGCAATGTGGACTGCCGCCAAGTCTAGAAGCAGTAAGGGTTGCCATAGAGCACTCTGCCAAATGGATTCATTTAGAAAATCTCTGTGGGGTTGTCTGTAGTTTCACAGTGACCCTGGCTTATGGAGTTAAAATGGTAGGAATGGAAACGTGAAGTAAAAATTCAGATCTCAGTTGCACCATGAAAAAATGTCCACAGAGAAAAAAAAAGTTGTCATGTCAGTCATTTTCTCAGGGAAATACAGGCATAAACGTCCTTTACTGACTATTAAGATGAATTACCTGTAACAATTTCCACTTCCAAATTGTACCCTCAAATTTTAAACTTCAAGGTGGAATTTTGCAAATCAGGCAGTCCAGCTCTGATGGAAATTTACATGCTTCATTCTTGCAGAATATAGTACTTCCAAGGTAAAGGCTTCTTTCCTTTCTTCCTGAAGATTTCGTCATCCTTGTTAACAATGGAAACAAATCAGTACAGAGTAGTGCCATAAGGATTCACCCAAGTCCCAAGCTGTATCAGTTTTCAGGCACAGAAGCAAATTCTTCATGTTCTAGCAGCTAATTAAGATACAAATTGGTATGGCATGCAGTTTTCCTTCCTTAATGTCTTTATATTGAAGTCAGTCTGATTTAGAGAGCACCCTACATTTTAGTCACTGACCCATAAAGTAAAGATGAAAGCTTATGAAAGGATAACAACTGGCATTCAGAATAACTTGCAGAGGAATATCTCAGGCTTGAAAGACATTTTAATAATCATTCACTAACCAATTCCATTAGTCTTAAGGACTAGAAAAGCACAATGAGAAACTTGGAATTACACAGCTCCTCCTGCCATAACTTACAGATATTTTCAGCTAAATTTAAACCTTTTGGAATGTGGTAGCTTGCTGTTTCTGAGCCAGCTAATGCAAGGTACTAAAAGTGAAACCAAATTAATTAACTGTACTGTATTTCATACTTTACACTCTGCTCCTGGTGATTAACATTTAAATCACCACTATATTTTAAAGGCTCTCTTCTCCTAAACAACCATACCAAGCAGGATAACTTAACCTAGCTTTATGATGCAACTGTGCGCCTTAGTCTTTAAACAGTTTTTTGCCTTTCATATTTTCTAAATTATATATTTGTTTGTTTGTTTATTTATTTATTTATTTGGCACAGGGTCTCACTACACAGCTCAGACTTGTAGTTATCCTCCTATCTCAGCCTCCCCAGTACTGGGATTACAGGTATGCACCACACACATAGTTTCATGACCAGCACAGAGCACCTGGGATTCTGGGGCTAGCGGGGCTATGGTACTGGGGATCAAACCTGGGACCTTGCACTTGCTAGGCAGGTTCTTATACCACCGAGCTATGTTCCCAGCACCTGACTTTTGTATTAACTACAACCTTTCAATCAGTATCTCCCTTAGTGCATACATTTGTTCTAACTGTGTTGCAAACGATGCTAACATCTTCCATGAATGGGTTTCATTATGACTACTTTTCATATGATAGTTTTGTTTTTCCTTTTGCTCCACTATCCATGCGCATTAATTTTCTCAGACCTCCATATCAGTCTGCCCTATGAAACATAAGTGCTGTACCATAGCTTGGGTGACTCAGACAACAGAAATTTGTTTTATCACATGCCTGGAAGACAGAAATCCAAAATCAAAATGTCAGCAGGGTTGGTTACAATTCTGAGGGCTGTGGAAGAAAATCTGTTCCTCTTGATTCCACTAGTTTGTCATCCATCTCTCTTTTCTTGGATTTTAGATACATCACAGCTAAACTCTCTGTTTTCATCTGCCCTTGGCATTCTTGCTGTATATGTGTGTGTCCAAATTTTCCACTTTTATTTTTATTTTTTTATATTATTTTTTTCTTCTGTATTTTAGGGAAGGGTCTATAAGGTGTTCAGAGCCTCACTACTAGATGATATTCATAGTGATTTTCTTATTTATAACCTCCCAAGTGCTGGGATTACAGGGGTGCACCACCATGCCCATTCTCAATTCACCCTCTCAGTGACCCTGTGGACATGGCTGGCACTGAAGGCCTGGGGATTGAACCCTGGCCCCTGAGCCTGCTTGAAGGTACTTTAATCTGCTGGGCTATTTGGCTGGCCCACAAATTTTCCATTTTTAGAAGGACAGCAGTCACGTTGGGCTAAGTGTCCACCCTACTCTTGAACAACTTCCTGCTCACTTAACTAACAACATCTGAAATGACTCTTTCTAATGAAGTTTATATTCTGAGGTTCTAGCACTAAGAACTTCAGCATATGATCAACTCAACACATATCAGATGTTATATATATATATATATATATATATATATATATATATATATATATAGAGAGAGAGAGAGAGAGAGAGAGAGAGAGAGTGTACAGGTTTTTATGCCATGTTTAAGTGATTTCTAACTTTTTAAGAAGTGAGTCACATTTTTTAATTAACCAGCCTTCTTGAGATGTTGCTTGCTATTCAGTAAAGATGCTATTAGGCATTTATCAAATTTTGTAAAACAATGTATAATTCTACATTTAAAAAGATCAGACTCATATAAATATATGACCCCTAAAACAGAATCATATAAAACACCCTCTCTCATTCCTGGTTTTTTCCATCATTAAAAGCCTCCTTGCTCAGCATGGTTTTTTAAATTAATGGCATGACCATCTATAATGGCAACCTCACCAAAGATTCAGATCATAATTTGAAGTCATACTAATAAGTAAGAAAAAATTGGGGATCGTTTCTACTTTCATCAGTCTAATGATCCACATTCTGAGTGCTGAAGTATCTGCTTCTCATAGGATTCAGATTAACCACCCTGTTCCCAGTTTGCTCAAAATAATACTTTTATTCTTTAAAAATTTACTTTAAATAGAATAGAAAAATAATGGATAAAACTTTAGATGATACACAATTTAAAAAAAATAAAACGAGAGGTAGTTTTTATATTGAACATTGTCTTCATATAAAGGATTTAGATTAAACAACCTGATCGCAATTTGCTTAAAATAATACATTTTCCACCTGTAAATATACAAAGAAAAAGAACATGAAAGAAAAGGTAAACCAAATAACTAAGAGAGTATATAAATTGAACCAAAGTAACATTATGTTTTCATGAATTGATACAGATTTTTATACAAATATGTCCTACAAGTCCTTAGGGCTCTGGTCATTAATTCCTTTCATTCTTTCTTTCTTTCTTTTTTTTTTCTTTTGTGCTTACATTTGTATAGTTTCAAATATTCTTACTATACTTAAGTTTTGTTTTGTTTTTTCCAGTGCCAGGGATTGAACTCAGGACCCCGTGCTTGCTAGGCAAGCACTTATTCTACTGAGCTATCTCCCTGGCCCTTACACTTTAGTTTTAGAGGTGAACTTCTGCAATGTCCATTCTGGTTTTAATCTCACCTAATGTGTTGTTCCTTATATTCTTTGTTTTCTCATCTTTTCTCATTATGTTCATTTTTCATAAATATTTGAACATGTAGAACATGTTTATATAAATTATTTTAACATCCTTTCTTGTTAAATTCATTATCTTTGCAGTTTGTCTTCTTCTGTTGCCTGATTTTTCTCCTGTCATTTTTCTTTTTGGACTGTTTTCACAACCAGTAGTATTGGGTATGGTAAATATATATTATTGAGAATTCATTTTTTCAGTATTTCAATCAAAAGCGATGTAGTTTGTTCTCTCATGGGTGGATTTAAATGCAGACTCACTTGATGTTTTCATACATTGATTTTAAAATTAACTTTTAAATTTGCTTTTTAATTAGCATAATACATATCATTCACACTTATGGAGTAGAGTGAGACATTTATTACATGTATACAACATATAATGATCAAATTTGAGTTATTAGCAAACCTATGATCTCAAACATGTTATTTCTTTGTGATAAAATTAAAACTCTTCTCTTCTAGGAACCAGAAATGTACAATATTTTATTGTCAACTGTAGTTATACTATTATGAGATAGAATACTGAAACTTCTACTATGTGTACCTCTGTATCTGTATCAAACCCATAGACTGTTTTAAGGTTTTGTGGCATAGTCCTAAAGGGTAACCTTCACTTTGGACTCAGCCCCCAGACCAAGGTGCTGTAACCTTTCTACTTTCCTCAGTAGGGGGCTTAGTTGTTTTTATTTTATTTTATTTTATTTTATTTTATTTTATTTTATTTTATTTTATTTTATTGAAGAACAAATAGCAATGAGACAGCTTCAAATCAAATTAATAGGACAGATTCAATAATTAATAAATTACATATTGTTTTCATAGTGGTTTTTATTGTACAAGGTACATACATGATATTCTATTCACAAACACTATTAGAGCAGATGCCTCTAATCAATGAATTAAGAGAATGTAGCAAAATACTTATCTTTTTTAAAGCTGAATTATAGTACAGTTTCAATAATTAATACTTTTTACATTGGTATCTTCCTAGTGGTTGTCCATAGTACAAGAAACTGACAGAATATCCTGTCCAAAGACAATTAGTGCAAATCTTTCTTCTCATAGAATTATGTAGAAGTACTGCATATTTATCCTAACTGTACTGTTTATACACACACAGAATGGTTCTTCCTTTGTATCCCTTTTTTTTTGGTTAGTCCTATCAAAGATGGATATTCTATAGTCATTCAATTATTATAGGTGCTTGAATTCAGTGAAACAATCCAACACAGTCCAGCAGTCCACAATAATAGTGGGTTCTCCAAAGAAGTTGTTGACTTGAGCCATTTACAGCTCAGCTTATTACTATGGCCTTATTTCATATACTTCATTTTTATACTTTTCTGCTGGATGTTTAAGACCAAGATAAAGCAAGACCTACATCACAAAAAAATGTGACTTTTTTATCTTATGAGGTCAGTCAAGTGCCCTCAGGGTTTATTCTGTAATCCCGTACTTCACTTTGTAGATCCTTTGTCATTGTCAGCCATATAGATGAGTCACGGCCATTGCTTGACCAATTTGCTCTCTGTGAAAGCCTGAGAGAAAGTTTTCTCTCCATGGGTTTCTCCTTAGGCACACTATAGATCATCAATCACATTCCTCTGTGGCTCCATAATCTCCTTAATCAGAAAATTTGGGGCACAGCTGTGTTCCATGATGTTACAGTACAAGTTCTCCTATGTCCTGAGTCTTCACTGAACTTGAAAGACTAGGGCCAAAATGTTGGCTGACCTTGCAGCCCTTCCATTTCTCCAATTTTTGATTTGCAAACTTGGGTCATTAACCACCCAGAAAAGAAGCTGATTATTACCCTGCAACATATGCAGTTCAGTTTACCCTAACTATCTGACTAAATTCTTTTCAGTTGTTGTTACAAATGTTTAAAGAGGACAGTCTTTTAATTTAGTTGACACAAAAGTGTCTGAGAAGTTTGGAGTGCCTCTTGCTCCTTATTCTTTCCCAGTCTCAAGACATTTCACCCTGCACAAAAATTCAATGACCGGACCAATGATATCCTTGGGTAGATTTCTGGAGGTCTTCCTCCACACAGTTCTCTCTTCCCTGGTGCTCTTCTGTGCAAAAGCAAAATGAGAGCTTCTCAAGTGCAGAGGATTGATCCCCCAGCCCACTCTGTGATTCAAATCCTTGCTTGGTCCAGAATGCACTTTGGAGCAGATGCGTAAGCAATTCCTTACAGCTTGGTGTGATTATTTTATCATATTTAAAAACCATAACACTTCTGCTTGTGGTCCTAAGTGATAGGATGGGGGATAATCTCGGTCCATTTAGTTCATCAAGAATATGAGTAGAGGAGGACTTACTATACATTTTGATAAATATTTTTCTCATTTATCTTTCTTTATTCTTAGTGCTCTTTTACATTGTTTATAACAAAACTTTACTGTTTTGTTTTCTACAGTCCAATTTACAATTCATCTGGAAAATAATTTCCAAGGCTGGCACTTTAGCAATCAGGTTAATGTTTTTTGATGTGAATATCCGAATGGCATAGGAGGACTTATTAACATCCTCTTTTATTAAAGGTTTGCTGTTTTCTGTCATAAATCATGTGATTCTGAATGAATCAGTTCATTTCAGAACTCTCAATTATTTTGGTATTGATTGTCCTTTCCCTAATATCAAGCTGTTTTCTTTCGCTTCATGATCTAAGAAGATAGTAGTTTTCTTTTTGCAAAACTACCTCTATTGGGACTTTACATTTCCTATTGCATTTTAATTTTAACTGCTGTTTATTTTTTAACTGAGAAATTCTAATGTTATCTTATTGCATTCTAAATGGGTCTAAGATTGGTGTTAAGAAATTGGAATTTTGATTTTAATTAGCTTCCCAATGCCTTTATGAAATATTTTTCCATTTACAGAGGCATTGCTTAATTTTTTCCACTTGATGCTTGGTTTCTTAGCAGAGATTTTGCACATTGTTATTTAGATTCAGTCCTAGGAATCCAACATTTTGGTTGCTTTTCATTGTTATTATTACTTCTGGTACATAATTAAATAGTTGTTTTATTGTAATTTTTACATAACAGCATTGTTCATTTCACTATTAATACTTTGTATATTATTTTGGAAGTGCCATAAACATAATCACTCTGCTGCACACATAATGACACTATCATTTCATTTGAGCTGTTTTTAGTTAAAGAGTAGTTATTCTTTCATTTTTCTTTTCTTTTATTTGTTAGGAAATAATCATATATGCAGTTATTAAGATTTTCATTATATCTTGGTTTGTACAAAATTTAGAGACAGAGAAAGAGAGACAGAGAGAATTTTAATGTTTATCATGATGGAATTATATAATCATTATTCATCAGTGAAATTATTGATCATCAAGAACTTTTATAAAGACCCTTTTTAAACATTGTCATGAACACGGGAAATACTCAGCAAACATTGCTAAGTGAATAATAACAAAAAAATTAGACTCTGATACACATGGTCTCACTTAAAGTACATATAATGCATATAATAATTACTCATACAAAAACTAAATATTTCCACTAATATTATGGAGTACTGAACTATATTGGAATATTTTGCTGAATTCATGTACCTACAATATTTAAATGACAGTGGAATACCCTTGTCTAAGAAAACTAAACAAAAAAGGGGATTAAAAATGAATGATCAGGGCCAGGGAGATGGCTCAGTAGAATAAGTGCTTCCCTGGCAAGCACAGGGTCTGAGTTCAATCCCTGTCTCTGCCCAAAAAATAAAAAATAAAAAAATGAATGATCATTTTGTATCTGTATATTCAAAATAGTTAGGGTAGATATACAGCTACATTCTCTTAATTCAATGAATAGAAAGATTTGTTCTGATAGAGTTTGTAGACAGGATATAATGTCTGCATCTTGTACAATGAATAACCACTAAGACAACTGAGCAAAATATTCCAATATAGTGCAGTACTCCATAATAGTAGTGGATATATTTAGTTTTTGTATGAGTAATTATTATATGCATTATATGTACTCTATTTTAAGACAACAATATGCAAAGCATTAATTATTAAACTGTCCTACTAATTGGTTTTGAAACTGTCTCATTGTTATTTGTTTCTCAATGAGATTATTTAAAAAAATAAAAATTAAATATAAAATAATGTGAAAATATGTTGTTTGGAGGATGGTAAGCTTTTTATTTAATATCTTTCTTAAATGTTTTACTTTTTTAAGAAGAATAAAACTTGTAATAATATTTTGCTGTAAACACATTTACATTGCTTGCACGTATTCTTATAAAACCTTCTAAAACCTTTAATGAAAAGATTTCCCTAGGTGAATAAATTATTTAATATGTTTTAGCAGATATATATTAAAAGGCCAAGATAGATAGTCCAATCTAACTTTTGTTTTATTTCCTCCTCCTCTTTACCTGGCCTACTGGATTACTGTGTTTTTATTCTGAGCATGCCTGCCACAGACAGAAGACATTATTTTCTTATAGCCCATGGTGTCCTTTGTACAAATCAGCTGTCAAGTGTCCAGCTTAATGTAATTTATCCATTCTCCTTAGGCTTGCTGGAGATTCTGGAATTACTGAGTAGCTGTTAACCCCCATATTTCCCTATGGCAATACTGCACTCCAAGCACTAGAATTTGCTGGCACAAAGGTCAGGCACCAGAATACAGTGAACCTAAATGTCTTCTACTCAATCAGGGCCATGCCCTAAAAGCAGATTGGTAGCAAGCAAGCAGGTACTGGACCTCACCAGTGTCCCATCATGTTTTGAAGACCATGCTGCCTGGCAGTGCCAGGTGCCATTCTGCAACCCATAGTACCTGCTCCTGGCAGACAAGAGTGCCAGGCACAAGCAGAAGCTTTCATTTTGAAATGCCTGTGATTGGAGAAATTATTGTGGAAAGCTCCCAAGCCTACTCATGTTTATTGTCATTGCAAGTAGTGTCTTAGAAATAATGGACTGTGGAGGAAAAATGTCACTACTTTTTTTAAATTTAAAAGTGGGGATCAGTTCCCAAGTGTCTGTATCTTTCAATCATAAATAACATATTAAATTTGGAGGTAATATATATATCCGGACTTAGCAATTATTGCTTGCAGTAAAATAAGTTAACATAATTTTTCTTTTTAGGTAATTCATAATACTTCAACACAATACACAAATGCTTTTCACCAAATGATAAAATGTTTATTGACTACATGAATTGAAGTCCCAAACATCCAGTTCTTGATGAGTATGCATTATTACCTATTATAATCTAGTTATCCAAATGGCTAGATTTACATATTTTTTTGAATTTAATCTGTTTGACTGATAGCTTTTAAAAGTATTTCTGTACTTTTCCCACATCTTGCCTGATCATATGAAATAAAATGATCATTATGAATATAGAGCCTCAATTTTCTAATGATCTATAGGTGGAGAAATTCAATTCAGTGGACAGAATGTGTGATGATTTTAGACATCTGCTTTCTTGAGGGGAAAATATTATGATTTCATTATTGTCTTGTACTTTTGGTGCCTTCTTGAGTGTTCCAAAGTATACCTCCATAGCAGAAATAGTCTTCTGCACATACATACATTTAGAAAATGATTTTCATGGCTATTGCCATTGATAGTATGTGTAGGCTTAAAATCTTCATAATATTTATAAGCTTCATTACAAGATATTTATCATCAAGAGTGTGGCATGGCATCTATTTTATTGGCCTGATCTCATATATTTTTTCCTTGTGTATAAATTTGCAGATAATAGATATGAGTAGAATTTAATTCTTAGCATTCATGAAATGTTATTTTGTGTGTAGTTGATGCACTTTTCATCTAAAACATACTATATCACCACACTTTTTAAAAATCTAATTCCTTGTATGTTTAGTTTTCAATGGTCCACCATGTGCTAGTAAAGATCTTGTATGCAACAGCAAATGCAGTGTTGGGAAGTGAAGCTTGGTCAGAGAAGACAGGTTACGGGGGCAAGGCCTGAAAGGGTGTTTCCCTCTCCCTTGATCCTGCTTCCTGCTTCCTGATGCCATGCCATGGACTGTTTGTCTTCTGTGATGTTCCTCTATCAAGCTGCTGTATCTTGGAACTTGCCAACTATGCAACGAACCTCTACAAACTGTGAGTCTAAATATACATTTCTTCCTTAGAGTTGTGAGTATTGTGTTCAGTGAAAAAGTTAAGATACCTGATGATGGCAATGCTGTGCCTTAGAGCTTGAGTCATTCTTTATTGGTTCTTAAAATACAATTCTGCACATATTTCAATACGAGCATTTATTAATATTTGGTCAAAATATATATGAATTATAATAACCATTATGTTTCTTAATTCTTATGTATATTTTGTAAGTGTTTAAAAATAATAGTATTGAGTATTCAGGGTGGTGTGCAGCTTTAATTCCTATAATCAGGAAGTTGAAACAGGAGGAGCACTGTGAGTTTGAGGTCAGCATGAGTTATATAGCAAGACTCCATCTCAAAACAAAAACAGAAAATAGTAAGTCTATCTTAGCTCATATTCACAAAGAGAAAATAATATGCTAATTATATATTCAACATCAAAAATATTTTATTTTTATTCATATTAGTACCTGTTTGTAGGACATATTGATAACATCCATTGTGGAGAGCGGCCACCTATGCATCAAACATCTTAACTTTTTTTTCATCCCCTTGTCCTCACAATGCCCCCTTCCTTCATTTTTTCATCCCTTTTCTTTTGCAAATATCTATCTCCCGATGTCATGTCTTCTGTTATTTTGTTCTTTGATTATGTATATTGGATATTTTAGACTAGCTCTAAATATATATCAATGAGGTTCTTTCAGTGTAGCATTTTAAGATCTGATCTAGCCAGCCCTGGAATCCATAGTAAGAGTTGAAGTTTGGGCCCAAGCAGCTGAACCATTTGAATTTCAGTGGTTTCAAAGTCAGTTTTATAGTTTGCACTTCTGGAAAGGGAAACAGAATTTTAATTTTTAAAACAATATGTATGTAACAGGATGGGATAATTATCAGCTTGAGCCTGAATTGCAATTACTAGTAGAAATTAAATATATCTTGATCTGCCTGGAATATTACTGAAGGAGGCCATTGCAGGGTCAGTAGCATTTTAGGAATAATAATTTAGCTAAAGAGGCCATTAGTAAAAGTGTCACAAGTAATTCTAGTTCACATTTTCTTCTAGCACAGAGCCCCTTGTGCTTCTCATGAATAAACAAGCTCTAAGAAAGGGAATAAAAGCAAAAACTGAATCAATGCTCAGATAGATGCACACACTAACAGAGGTGTAAAGTCACTGTCTTTCTGGTGTAGCGTGACTATGGTATTAGTGGAAAGAAATTTCTCTAGCTTTTTTTTTGAAAAAGAGGCGCTGCCATGCTACAGACTTGAAGGATGAGGACAGAGGACACAGCATGCTGACCAGCATCAGCAGTACTTGGAGCACCAGACATCGAGGACACTATTGTCACTTGGCGCCTCTTCTGACCTTGAACATTGGCAGCATCTTCAGCATATAGACTACTATGGCAGTTACTAGAAATGACTCAACTATGAGACATTGGGCCACGGGCAAACCATTTTGGCAGACCATATAAGGTGCAGTTTTGGAACCAGACTTGAATCATGAGCCCACGTGAATCAACTTGGAAAACTTATCAAAAGCATATAAATCCATAGTCTAGTATATGTTGGGAGGTTGAAAGAGAAATGGAAGATTTTGGAGGTTCCATAAAGGTACAAAGTTGGAAAGAGATCAAGATTATTAACACTCAGATAATCCTATTGGATCTTAAGAATGATATTAGAGAACACACTTATGTTACTAATAGAAATGAGTAACTTGATTTTCTGTTATTTAATATTAATTAAATATTTACTCATTTTCTGATTATTTAATAAAAGCCATGGCTCTTCACTTTCCTATGTTCAATAACGTTAACAATACAGAATTGCTCATGAAGTCTTTGTCATGCTTTCTTGACAAAATTCTCATCAACTTTACATAAAGTGTATTGGGATGGGAGAAGGGACTCTATGAAATCCCCTTCTTGATATGTTATCTACATTGAACTAGAATTCAGAACTCCTTACAGGTTGCATTTTGGAGCCAGGTTATTATCCCAGAATTTAAAGTCACACAAAACATAATTAAAGCTTGTGTCTTTGCCTATTTGTTTATTAGCTTGAAAATATTAATGACTCAGTTATATTTATGAAAACTTTGAGTAGGTGAGTACAGTGGTGCACATTTGAGTGGCTGAGGTGAAAAGATCCTCATGAGTTTTAAGCCAGTCTGACTTGCACTGAGAAAACCTGTTTAAAAAATAAAGTTATTTAATTAATGAATACACTTATTTATTTTAAAATTCTAAATGAAGATTATACTGCATCTGGTTAGGTCCATTACTTGAATACTACCATTTGAATCTTTCCATGTAGAACCTAAATAAAATGGTGTTAAAATTTAAAATAAGATACAAAAGTATATGTAAGTGTCAAAGATGGCAGAAGTATATCAATGTTCTGCTATACAATGTCTCAAATCATATGGAAATAATCAAACTGGGGTTACCAGAAAAGGTTTACTCAGGAACCAATTCATAACTCCATTTCCCAACAAAACAAATATTTGAATCAGTTTCTCATTGCTAGGAAAAATGCTGTACACACATAACTCCAAGGAGGAAAGTATTTGGCCCCCAGTTACAGAAGCTTCATATCATGGTCATCTGGCTCTAAGGTACCAACACTGTGGAGGAAAGGCATGGTGAAAGAAAACTGCTCTTCTCATGGGAGCAGGAAGCAGAGCACAAGGAAGAGCAGAGCCAAGAACAATACTCTCCAGGCTCACTCTCCACTGACCCATGACTTCCAGCCTGGCCCCACTCCCAGGACCACATTCAGCCATGAACACAAGTGGAACACACTGGAGAGTCACACTCAGACACCTGAGTGAGTCTCTCAATCCACTCAAGTAGATGAGTAAGATTATCTGATACACCAACAGTGCAACAGTATATCTACAAGAAGTATCTGAAACATGGAGAGGGTGATAGAGCTGAAGGTAGGTCTTAGTACTCTTCTCTTGTTGCTGGGACAAATACCCTACATTCAAAATGAATAAGGAAAGGTTTATTTAGCTCACAGTTACCAGAGATTTCCGTCCATATTCAGCTGGCTCCAAGGCAGAGCAGCACGTGGCAGGGGGCAAACTTTCATGGTGGAGGCAAACAGCAAGAGAGCGAAGCAGGGAGTAGCAGTAGCTCAAGCAGCTGGCTTCTCTCCCTTCCTTAATTTGTAATACAAATTCCCTGCCCCAGGACACGTGCAGCATCCACATGCACAGTAATCACAAACTCCAGTAGCCACCCCAAGACTGCATGAGGCTCTGGGGAGCCAACTAGGCACAAACCATAACAGGGTAGTTTCAGTTTCATAAGAGAATGTTTGTGATTTTTTTCTCATTCTGGATCAAAGTAATAGGAAAAGGTGCGCATGAGGGAAAGCGTGGCCATGGCAACCAGAGTCTCTCAAAGTAGGGCACATCATCTGACAGCAAGAGTCACTTCCTTACACATTACTGGGCAGTTGTCTTTCTTTACTCCTACATAAAAGCCTTGAGTTTGGAAATCTCATTCTCTTTATTGAAATATGATTAATGTATACAGAACTATATACATTTAATGTATACTTATTGGTGACCTTGGGCATATGCAGCTACCTACTACACCATGAGTACAATCAAAGCATGTGGCATATTTAAAGCCTCCAAAAATTTTCATGTGTCTTCTATTTTTTCCCTTTGCACCAAGAAAGGAAAAGTCAGAGCCTCTTGGGATTGAGTGGAAGGCAATAATGCTTTCTGGTATTGTACCAGATTCTTAAATTGTCCACATTTATAGTTTCTCTTCTATTTCCTTTAAAATTTTAGGCTCACAAATTTGCTCATATAACTTATGTTGATATATCAATAAAGCTTTACACAAGATCATAGCAGTATTATTTATAATACTCTCAAACAAGAAATAACCTCAAATGCCTCTCAAATGAAACGGAGAAACAGATGGATATTCTGTTCATCCAATAAAAGCATGTTTATTGATGCAAAAGCATGAGTAATGATACAGCACCAACATAAATAAGGTCAGACAATCTTTATCTTCAAGAAAGGTACACATCAAAAATACAGTTTTTGAGAACACCCATTCTTATGAGGTTCAAAACTTGGTAAAACCTGCTTATGATCGAAATGAGAACAATAGCTGCCCATAGGAATTACCTCAGTGGAAAAATGGAAGAATCTTTGGATCCATGGCAATATTTTTTGTTTTTTGGTTTTTGGTTTTTTATTGAAGAACAAATAGCAATGAGACAGTTTCAAGACAAATTAACAGGACAGATTCGATAAATTAATACATTGCAAACTGTTTTTGTAATGTTTTGGTATCATACAAGGTGCATACATGATATTATACTTTTCATGGCAATGTTATATGTGCTATTGTTTATATCCATTTGTCAAAATTCCTTACATTTTGATTCCTCAACTTAAAAAGAAGAAATTATATCAGCTCCATGCTGGATAAGAATAGGACTTCCTCAGTGATCAGTCTCATAAACATCAAATTGAACTTTCAGCACACAATATATCTTTACAGTCTAAGAAATATAGAAGAGATATTACAGCATGTGGGTATATCACAGAAACAAGGAAAACCACATTGTATGTGGTAGGAATGACAGATCCACAGCACTGAAGTCACCTTCCCCCAAACCTGAGCACCAAGGCAAGGGGACTCCCTTCCTGAGAGACCCCCTTCCTGGAGAGCAGTGAGGTGAGCACTGACTCTGGCATGGACCCAACACCTAACCTGCTCTCCACTGCCCTTTCCCTTTGCCCATGCCAGGTGGACTTCATGTTTCAAAGCAGTCCTCATGGCCCTAGCATAGAGGTGACCCAAGGTCTAGACCAGCCCAGTGATGCCAGGGTCCAGAACCCAAATCCAGTAAACTCCAGGGCCAGATTAGCCATGGAGAGCTAGGCCCATCCTCCTGGACACAGATACTGAACAATTATGAAATAATAGTGGAGATGCTAATATTCCATTTTCATAGATTGTATTATATGTTAGAGAAAATACAACAATGTTTTTAAATAAATAGATAAATCAACCAGATGATTCAGCAATTCATATTCAGGATATATATCCCAAAGAAGTAGAATCAATATATCAAAAAGTTGGTGGATCTCACTGTAGTTGGTAGATGTCAATGGCCATGCTCATTGTAGCACTGTTCACAACAGCTCGAGTATGGAAATAATGTAAATGTCCACATGGATAAATGGATAAAGAAAATATGGTAGATTACATACCATATTTAGTGCATGGAATACTAATTTGTCCTTCAAATGGATGATGGGGCTGGGAAGATAACTCAGTAGAATAAGTGCTTGCCGGCCAAGCTCAAGGGCCTGAGTGCAATCCCCAGTTATGAAAAAAAAAAAAAAAGGTGGCAATTTCATCACTTGCCACAACCTAGATGAACTCAGAAAATATTCTACTAAATGAAATAAGCCAAGTATACAAAGATAAATACTGCATAATTGTGCTTACAGACAGAGTCTGAAAATGTTAACTATATGGGGACAGAGAGTAGATTGGTGATATTACCAGGGCCAAGGGATATGAAATTGGGAGATTATGACTAAAAGGTACAAAGATTCACTTACATAGAATGGATAATATCTGTTGACCTATTGTACAGCTTAGTTATTATATGGAATAATAATATATTCTGTGATGGGCAATTATTGAGAGTAGATCTTACATATTTTCACTATAAATAAATGTTTGAGATATAGATATATTAAATAGATTTAATCTTTTTATAACATATATATACAATAAAATATCACATTGTACATCATAAATACATACAACATTTTTTCACTATATTTAGTGATGTTGCCAGGAGAAAATGCCCAAAATGAACAGAATGTTACACATGCCTGTTTGCCTTACAAATTCTTAGTAGTCATCTAACATTGTATATATAAGTTATGTATAACACGCATTTTCTCACATTCTTTAAATTTGCCTTGACTATTTCTAGCCCATTGTTCTAAGGAAATGGACTATTCTATTGTTTACTTTATTCAATTCTGTGAGTGTAATTAAAGGAAAGATTTTGGACCCATTGTATAGCTAGTTTTTCCCTTTGCTTTTCAAAAGCTTCTGTTGTATCCTTTGATCTCAGCTAAAATACACTACAGGGAAATTATCAAATGTGAACAAAACTAGCTTTTCTGTTGACAGGACCATGTCAAAATAAAACATTTCCCTTTGGGCTTGACTAAAATCATAAGATAAGAATTATTAATTTAACTAGTCCACATGAACCAAATGCTTAATAAACTTAAGTGGGAAAACAACTTTTATCTTGCTATAACCTTTTTCACGTTATTCTGAGGGACTTGTTTATATAGAGGCTTATGTACAAACCATGAGTAGGTAACGTTTCTACCCTCTCAACCTCAGATAAATGGAAAATACTATATTTCCAGTTCCTATTTTATGTTGATAAAAATTCTACACACCCTCATATTGCTCTGGTAACAAGTCCTAAAAGATAGACATCTCTTATAAGTGCAGAGCAAGATAAAAAGCATTTCTGAAAGAAAAAATATAAATCTTGAGGTTTTTATGATTAAAGGAAGATACATAAGAGCAACTTACTAAAATACCCATATGACAGGTGGTAAAATTAAATTTCATTAAATTATTCTGACTTTCATTCAGTTTTTCTATATTCACTTATTATAATTATTATTATTATTAGTAGTAGTAGTAGTAGTAACTTTTTGGTATCAGGAAATGAATGCAGTGTTTCTACTGTTGATCTATATTCCAAGATCTTATTTTATCTTATTCTGAGCCAAGTCCCTTAAAAAGACCTATATTCTATAGGGATTACCAAAACAGTTATTATTTATGATAATTATACTTTCAGTTGTCACTTAGTGCAGGTACACTCTTCATCTCTTTTGGACTACTTGAAAATCTACTAGCTCTTTTCCACGGCTCTGGCTCTCTCAGACCCAGCAACTGTCCCTCACAGTGACACTGCAAAACTGAGAATGCCACTTCCTTGTTCAAAGGGCTTCAGTCATTTCCCTGGTGGCCACTAAAACACTCTGGTTTCCTAAAATTAACACCTAAGTAGACCAGATATATTCACCCCCACTGGTGACCCATCTTAATACTCCATACAAAGTTTTGATTTGAAAATTTGCAATTAGAAAATTAATTCATTCTAGTTATAATGTTCAGACTGTAGAGCTCTATTAAAATGTGTGATAAAGAGATTGTCTAAATAGGGTTATTCTTTATTTCATTTCTAAGTAATAACTGCTGTTTATGTTTTAGTATATATTTTTCTCCCTTCAAATATGCCAACATGTCATCTAAAGACAGAGATTTTCAAATAGATTTGTATTCTAGTGCTTGCCTTTTCAGATACAATTTGAATATTAATATTTTCATAGTAATTTATCCCATTATATTTATGACTAAGTTCTATTATGGTGCTATTCCACAATGTATTTATGTGGTTCCTATTAATTGATATTTACGCAACTTCTTAAAACTTTTATATGGCTGGATTGAATAGGATTTCCAGTCCTAGCTCTTTAAGGATTCCACACTGATTTCCATAACGGTTAAACCAATCTACATTCCATCAGCAGTGGAAAAGTGTTCTTTTTCCCCACAGCCTCTCCAACATTTGTTGTTGGTTGATTTCTTTATGGTAGCCATTCTTTCCTGGTTGAGATAGCATCTCAGTGTTGTTTTAATTTGCATTTCACAGATGTTTAATGATGTGGAGCATTTTTTCATGTATTTATTAGCTTCTAGAGTTTCTTCATTTGAGAAGTATGTTCATCTCAGATGCCCATTTCTGGATTAAGTCTTTAAATTTTGGGGCCCTAATATTTTTTAATTCTCTATAAATTCCAGAGAGAAGCCCTTTGTCTGATTGCTTATTAGTTAAGATTTTTTTCCAAATTTGTAGGCTGTTTTTTGACTCTGTTGGTAATCTCTTTTGATGTTCAAAAACTTCTCAATAAGAGGAGATTCCAGTTGTTGATTCTTTCAACTATTACCCATGCAGTTTGATGTTTGCTCATGAATTGTTTCCCTACCCCTATGTCCTCTTTCAGGATATTTACTGTTTCTGTTTCTGTTAATGTTTAAGTCTTTAATCCATTTTGACTTTAGCTTAGTGTATGGTGATAGACCTGGGTCAAATTTTAGTTTTCGGCTGGTAGAGATCCAGTTTCTCCAGCACCATTTGTTAAAGAGGCTATCTTTCTTCCAGGAAGCATGTTTGGCCCCTTTGTCGAAGATAAGGTAGTTGAGTGTGTTTGTAGTTGCTTCTGCATATTCTAATCTATTCCACTGATCCTCAGGGCTATTTTGTTGCCAATGCCATGCTGACTTTATCTCAGTAGCTTTGTAGTATGATTTCAAGTCAGGAATTGTAATGCCTTGTCTTTGTCACCCAGGACTGCTTTGTTATTCTAGATCTTTTCTGGTAAATCCTGAGGGGATTTGACTGACTTTGTCAGGTATAAAAGTTACACTTTTATGTCATATAGTTACATTTTTGTCCTGCTTCTCCTTGGTTAATCATTCATCAGAAAAGTATAAAAACAAGGTGTAAAAGTAAAGCCACATTTTTATGCTGAACTTAAAAGGCTCAAGTTAACAACTTCTGGCCTTGTCAGTTTTCCTGATAACCCACTACTATTATGGACTATTTTGGGTTATTTTGCTGAATTCATGCACCTACAATATTTGAATGGCAATGGAGCACGCACCTGTGACAAAACAAAACAAAAAAGGGGTATATAAATGAATGGCCATTCTGTAGTGAAAAAAACTATACATGCATATATAAAAAATGGGTTAGATATACAGCTACTTTCTCTTAGTTTAATGGGAAGGAAGATTTGTACTAATAGTGTTTTGACAAGATACCATGTCTACATCGTGTATTCTGAATAACTACTATGAAGACAACCATATGCAATGTATTAATTATTGTAACTCTCCTACTAACCTGTTTTGGAACTGTCTCATTGCTGTTTCTTTCTCATTAAAATTAGTTTTCAAAAAGTTACAGAAAACTTTTATATAATATTTTTGTGTATTTTTCTATCTGTTTGTATCTGTAATTTTCTGGAAACCAAATACTTGGATTAAAGACCACAATTGTATGTTTTGAAAATAGTGCCAGACAGTGTTATAAGAACTTTGCACCATTTTTTGCCCAGTCCCCATTAATCACCTTGACAATACTAGAAAATATAAATCAATTTCATCTCTCCACTCTACCAGGTAAGAAATGGTATGCTATTTTAAAGCTTATATGGTAAAACTCATGAGTTTGAACATATCTGTTAATGTTAATGAACCATTACAAGTCTCTTTGTTGGCCTGCTTATTTATATTCTGGTAACCTTTATGCAGTTGTTCTCTTTTTAAATATTTTTCCTAGGAGTTCCTCATGAATTAAAAATTATTAAAGATTTTTCTATCATATCTGATATAAGTAATGTCCCTATTTAGTTAGGTACATATATACTGCTAAATAATTTGCCTTCCTAAAATTTCTATGTCACCAGATTTATCAATCTATAAGACCCTTTCTTGAATTAGTATGCATAAGAAGCAGATAAAATGGTTGTTAAAAACAAAAAAGAAACAAAGAAGCCAGAATTAAATGATTACATGAAAGAATCACACAATTTCTATTTCTCTGTGTTCTGGAGTAGTTGTAAAATATTTAGCCTGGTCTAATCTTTCCTGCTGGAAGACAATTGTTTTGTGACTCTATTTGGTCTTTTAAACTACTTCATAACTCTTGATCCAGTGTTGCTTTTTTTCAATTTATTTTTTACTTTTCTTTAGTTTTTCCTTCCGAAGTCTGCATTGATAATTTGGATTTTTATTCACAAGTATATATACTGCATGAGTCAAATTTCATACGCTACATGAGATAATATATTTTATGTTTTGACATTTTGTGTACATGTGAGTGCTTATTATACCATGTCACATCCAATCTGAATATGCAGCAGGAATATAATACCTCCACCGTGTATCCCCCAGGTAGAAGAAAGCTCCAAAAGCTAGGAAAAAAATAGTTCTTTAGTACAGAAATAAAATAATTCCACAAAATGATGAGACTTTCAGGGCAAAGCATTTTATGTTATATGAGTTATTCAGAAAAAAGGTAATGTAGTAATAAGTTTTACATTTTAGCCAAATACTTAACTTACAATGTAAGATATTTCCTAAATTTAGGAACACATCTCAGGTGAAAAGAACATAAAAAGAGATGGATAAAAAAATCTTTATTTCTTTACAAATTGAAAAGACTTATACATTGAAAGATTTGTATATTGAAAATTATAGTACTATGAAACAGATTGAAAGGGATATCAGAAAAAGGAAAGATTTATTCCTTGCTCATAAATATGAAACAGGAGCATAGTGAAAATTTCCATACACCCCAAATTTTTGTACCAATTTAATGTAATCCCAGTCAAAATACCATTAGCATACCTCAAAGAACTAGAGAAAATTTTCTTGAAATTCAGCTGGAACAAGAAGAAACATAAAATAGCAAAAGTAATCCTGGGCAACAAAAGAAAGGCAGGAGGCATCACAATCCCTTGCTTGAAATTATGCTACAAAGCTGATCTGATAAAATCAGCATGGAACTGGTAGTAAAACAGATCTGAGTACCAGTGGAATAGACGAGAAAATGAAGATGCAGTTACAAATACACTCAGCAACCTTATCTTTAGAAAGGGCACCAAACATGGTCACTGGAAGAAAAATAGCCTCTTTCATAAATGGTGCTGGAAAAATTGACTGACTACATGTTAAAGACTAAAACTAAAAGCATGTCTGTCACCATGCACTAAACTAAAGTCAAATGGATCAAAGATTTAAATATTGAAACAGAAGCACTAAATCTACTGGAAGAGTAAGTAGGTAGAAATCTTGAAGACATAGGGTTAGGCAGAGAGTTCATGAACCAAAACAAAACTGTACAGGAAATACTTCAAAGAATTAACAACTAGGATATCATTTTATTAAAAAGGTAGAAGTTACCAACACAATGAAAAGACAACCCACAGAGTGGGAAAATATTTTAGCTAAATATTCCTCAGAATAAAAGACTTCTATCACATAAAGAACAGAAAAAAATCAGAACCCCAAATTTCAAAGACTCAATCCAAAAATGGGCATCTGAAATGAATATACACCTCTCATATGAAGAAATACAGAAGGAAAATAAATATATGAAAAATGTTCAGCACAATTGGTCATTTGAGAAATTCAAACTAAATAACACTGAGATTTCACTTCACCCCAAAAAGAATGGCTATCATCAAGAAATTAATCAAGGGTCATAGAGACAGCTCAGCAGTCTAAAGCACCTGCTTATGCCAGCTTAGGCAAGCACAGGAGAATGCTGTTCAATTGTTCAATTCCCAGCACCACATGTCAGCCCCACCCTCAGGATAGTCTGAGCCAGCCAAAAACAGAAAGAGAGAGAGAGAGAGAGAGAGAGAGAGAGAGAGAGAGAGAGAGAGAGAGAGAGAAAGATCAACAAACAAATGCTAGAAAGGCTGTGGGGGGAAAGGAACCCTTCTCCACTGTGGTGGGAGAATAGATTGGTAAACTTCTGTAAAATCAGTGTGAAATTCATCAAAAATCTAGGATTGGACATCCCTTTCAACCCAACTATCCCTTCCTGTGTATTTTTCCAGAATAACCAAAAGCATCATACCATAGTGATTTATGTGCACCCGTGTCTATAGCAGCACAATTTGTCACAGCAAATTCCTGGAATCAATCCAAATGCCCACCAAGTGAGGAATGGATAAAAAAGATGTGATATTTTTATACCATGGAGTACTACCTAGCTATAAAGAAAGATAAACTTGAGACATTCATAGGGAAATAGATGTAACTTGAGTCAATATTTATAAGTGAAATAAATCAGTCACACATGTGTAAACAGTGTATTGTCTCCCTAGTATATGAAGCTGGATGTGTAAATAATCCCCAAAATGTACATTTGTGAAATGGGAAGAAAACGCACAAAAGTAAAGAGAAATTGAAATAGGGGAAAGGAGAAAAGAAGAAATAGAAAGGAAATATATATATATATGGACACATATGTATATGCATGCACACAGATAATGAAGATAGACGATTTATTGCTATTAGTTCATTGAAAGAAAAGCTATATGCCTATATTGCTTGATCAATTATTCATGCCTATATCTTATAATATGAGCAACTACTTTGAAGATAACAGAACTCATTGTTACTCACTACAGTCAATCGTTTTGAATTTTTTAAAATTGCTATTTATTTATTGATCTATCTATTTATTTATTTGGTACAGAGTCTCTCTAGACAGCTCATATCCAGTGATACTCCTGTCTCAGCCTCCTCAGCACTGAGATTACAGGAGTGCATCACCATGCCCAGATTTTGGGTCAGCAGAGTGTGCTTGGCTTCTGTGGCTGGAACAACATCTGGTGCTGGGATTGAATCCCAGGGTACTATGTTTCATACATATATTTAGTGAATTGATACTGTAGTTAAACAAATTGACAAGTTATATAATTATATTCGTGTGTATTAATTACACTTGAAATCTCTTTCTTAGAAAACTTCAGTGTTTGTTATTCTTCCAGTATCTGATCACCCATATTTACTTCGTTGTACATAAACCTCTACCTAAAATTTTGTCCAACATTTCTCTATTGTCCAGTCCCTCCATTTCCCTTGGCAATGATCATTCTGCCCTCTGTCTCCGCATATTCAAGGTTTTATGTTTCACATGCAGTATAAATAGGATTATTAGTATTTGATGATCTTTGGCTGGTCTATTTCACTTAGCATAATAACCTTCAGGTTAATATAAGTTGTTGCAAATGGCAAGACCTCCTTTAATTAAGGCTAAACATATTCCATGTATATTACAATTTTTTATAAATTCATTCATCAATAAACATTTAGATTATTTTCACATATTGTCTTTTGTGAATAACAAAATGTTTTTAATATGATAATTTTTGGACTGCAAAAGTAGCTCTGCAGCACAAGAGCCTGTGCTCTTCTACAAGCACAAGATACTGAGTTCAGTTCCTGGCATTAAAAGAAAAAACCTAAATCATACTGTTTTTATGTTCTTTAGCTATATTTATGTGTCATATGGTGATTCTATTTTTATTTATTTGGATGATCCCTATATTTTTTCATAATAATAACCAATCTATACTCCCAGTAATAGTATATAAGGGTTCACTTTACTCTAAATTCTTGGCAACAGTTGTTATCAAGATTTTTGATACAAGGCATCTCCACAAGTGTGAGGTAAGCTGATATCATAATGTTGATTTTTATTTCACTGACATTGAGCTTTTTAAACATTTGTTGACAATTTATATGTCTTCTCTGAAAATAGTTATATTTATATCCTGTGTCAATGTTTAAATCATATTGCCAGCATTAATACATTGCATTGTATAGATTCCTTATATATTTTTAATATAACAGATTTGCCCATTATCCGATATACTTTGCAAGAGTTTTTTCCTCAATCTGCATGCTGCCTTTTGCTTTGATAATTGTTTTTCTTGCTGTGCAAAGGCTTGTTTAGTGTTTAATTTATGATACTTTTATAGCTTTTATTTCCTGAGCATTTGATTTCATATCTAGAAGGTCATAAAGCCAATGACAGGAAAATCTGATGTCTTCTTCTAGAATTTGATGGGCTTAGATCATATGTACAAATCTTTAACTTCAGGTGGTTTTTGCATGTTGTATAAGATAGTGATCCTATTTGTGTCTTCCTTTTACATATAACCAGTTTTTCTGGTGCCAAGAAGAAATTGTCCATTTCTCGTTGTGTAACCTTGCTAAAAAAAATCCTGCAACCATCTTTGCTTCAGTTTATTTTGGGGCTCTGTGCCTGTTTTTATGTTTCTACCAAATTATTTTGATTTCTATACTTTTGTAATACAATTTAAAATGAAGAAGTACGTGTTTACAACTTCATGTTTTCTCTCAAGATTGCTTTTTCTGCCTGTGATCTTTTGTATTGTCATAAAAATTTTACAATTATATTTTTCAATTTTTTTGAAAAATGTCATGGAAATTTTAAATTGGAATGACACTAAGTCTGTTTGTTGGTCATTTGGCTTAATGCCATAGTTTTATACAGTTTTTCTTCCCGGGTTTCATGTGCAGGAAGCTTGGTCCCTATATTGGCAGTGTTGAAGTTGTACATTCTGTAAGAACTTAGGTCCTCCTTTCTTCACATTCATTTAAGGATTAAAAACTGTGTTGTGGGAGTAGGACAGGCCTGGTAGGAGTGGATCGATTCCTGAGAGGACAAGTTCCTAGCAGTCTGACTGTACAAGTCTTACCCCTCCCCAGTCTTCTGCACCATCATTCCTGCTCACACGCTTCTCTAACACAAATGGTTTACTTTCCACTTTCCCCACCTTGTGACCTAAACTAGAATGTTCTCACTTGGATGGTGCCACTGTGTGGTTTGGACATCTCAGTTATCAGGATTGTAAGCCAAATAACCTCTTCAATTTATAAATTAGCAAGCTTTATTTTTTTTTTTCAGAACTGGGGATTGAACTCATCATGCCTTTGCACTTGTCAGGGAAGCGCTTATCCCACTGAGCCATCTCCCTGTTCACAAGCCTTATTTTTTATAGCAAGATAAAATAGACCAAAACAGAGAAAATGGACATTTTAGCATTAATGCTTCTAATCTTTAAATATGAGATATTTTCAATGATGTCTCTTGTACTCCTTTCATTTATGTTTCATAGTTTTCAGTATACAGATCATTCATCATCTTAGTTAAGTTGATTCTTAAGCATTTTATCCTTTTTAATGCTATCATAATTGGACTTGATCTTTGACCAATTTATTGCTTTGTAATTGGAATAAGTTGATACTAATGTAAAGAAATACAGTAATATTATAATTTAAATATGCCCATACCAATAATCATAGTAAGTGTAGCTGGTTTAAAATATTGAGACTTTAGATTGGATTAAAAAAAACTACACTTTAATATATAAGAATCAATAAACATACTGAAATGTAAAGCACAATTTAAAAAATTGAAAAATTGTGTCATATATCATTACTGCAAAGAAAGCTAGAGTGACTACATTAAGTACATTTAAGAATAAAGGGAAATACCAAAGATAAAAAAGCTATTTCATGATGAAAATAAGGTTAATTCATCAAAGTGAAATTGTACTACACACACACACACACACATACACACACACACACACACACACACAAACTGATAGAGCTTCAATACATATAAACCTGCATGTTACAGTCACAAATACAAATAGACCCATTAGTATACTTGGAAATGTTAATATCCTTTCTACATCACTTTTAAGTATAGCAAGATAGACTTTCTTCTGACCCACATATGATCTCAATACTTTGAAAAGGATCCAAGTCATGTACAGTATTTCTAAATCATAATGGAATTATTATATAATAGAATGTTAAAAATCAACAATAATATATCTGGAAAATCAACTGAAAACTAAATAGTATATTTTAAGAATTATATAGATCAAAAAGTAAGTATTCTAAGCCAAATAAGTCATGATATTAAAAAAATGCTAAAAATTGTGGAATGTCACTAAAGTAGTTCTTAGAAACACATTTATACCACTAAAGACATATTAGAATGAACAACGGTCTCAAAATGATTACCTCAGCTTCCCTCAGCTTCTAGAGAAAAAGAGTAAGTTAAATTAAAAATAAACAGAAGGAAGTAAAATTAAGATCAGAACAGAAATTAATGAAGCAAGTTGACACACATAGGTATACACATGGACACACCCTTCAAATGGGGTATGAGGTAAAGCTATTTAGGAAATATATAAGAGATTTTTAAAAGAAAATATCAAAAATATTTGTTTGAAAGAAAGGATTGAAGGGCCAGGGAGATGACTCAATAGAATAAGTGCTTCCCTGGCAAGCACAAGGATCTGAGTTCAATTCCCTATTCTGCCAAAAATAAACAAAAAAAAGAAAGAAAGAAGAGAAAAGAAAAGATTTGTTTTTTTATTTTAAAGAGAATTAAAAATTATGAATTATATGAGTCTATTTTTCTTAGGATGAACTTCAGATAAACAAAGGACAATGAACCACTATCACATCGCTTAAAGGATGAAACTGCATGCCACTTCCATGAAGATGACATTGGAGATGCATTAAATTTTAAATACAGAATATAAAAATTAGGTAAGTATGTAAATATACAAACTACCCAATAGAAAAAAATAGATAATGGGTACAAATCATTAAAAGGTGGATGTTGGGTGAGCAAGACAGTTAAGAGTCTTATAAGTGCCTTTCTGGCAAGCTCTAGGTGCTGAGTTTGATCATTGGAACAAAAAAGAAAAGAAAAAGACATAAAAATGTGCAATATCATGAAATTGAGAAAAGAAAGCTTGAAAAAATGTAACATTTAGTCTGATCAGATAATCAAAACTTAAAAGCAAAAATGTCTAACAAGGTTCTTGGCAAAGCTGTATAGCAATTGGAATTTGTGTACACTCTTGTTAGATATCCAGATTGCCTTAACAACTTGATAATCAATTTAGCAATGTCTTTCAATATTGAACATGAATACACCCTACTCAGTGATGGAGCAATTCTACCTCTAAGTACATTATCACTGTGGTTTGCATCTAGCTGTACCCCCCAAACCTCATGTGTTGTAGGCGGAGCTTTTCAGAACTGGCTTGATCTAGGTCATGTGATACTGGGATTAAGAGCATATGGTACTAAATTACTGGTTGTAATCTGCATAGTTCTAGTGACATTGCCCAAGAAGCTGGAAGTGTGGATGGGATAAAGGGGAAAGGGAGGCTGACTGCTTGCCCCTTTTTTTCTGCCTACCCTCCCACTGGCTATTTCTCTTTTGTGACACTTCTTTGCTATGCCATTTCTGCCTTGGAGTCAGCTGACTATGAGCCAGAATGACTACAATTTCAGAGTAGATATAAAGATTTTTCTTTTAACTTTGAGTGTCAGTCATTTTTGCCTCTATAACAAAAGAGGTAATGATTACTTAGAGGAACTGTAATATTTATACTCAAAAAACCATATTGGATCATAACATTGTACATTGTGTTCTTGTTTCTAGCAGAGGAGAAAAAGCCCTAAATATTCACCAACACATGAATAAATGAAGAAATTGTGATATGTGCAGAGAATAAAGTAAAAAATAACAGAAAAACGAGTGAATTACAACTATACATATCTAGGGGCTGGGGGTTCAATCCTTAGGCCTGCAGTGCCAGCCCCACCCCCAGGGTGTGATGAAATGGTGATTGAGACTGGCCGTGGTGGCACGCACCTGTAATTGCAGCACTGGAGAGGCTGTAAACAGAAGTTACTATGAGTCCAATCTAGTAGTGAGACCCTGAACACTATAGACAAAAACACAAACAAAAAAACAACTATACATATCAAAGCAAATAATCGTCAAAATACAGTCCTACTGTCTTAATAATGATCTATACAGTGTTAGTACTTTGTGAGACAAAGTATCTTGATTCTAAGCTACCACTGCAAATGGCCTGGCCAAACAGGCAATCGCCGGTCAAATTTATTGAACTGGTGACTCACCTCTAAGCCTGGGGCAGAGAAGAAATTTTCACAAACATGCATTCGGCATTCCAATTTCTTTCTGAAGTCTAAAAAATTAATGCCTGCAAACACAGAGCACCATCAAACTTTAGCATTCAGTAGAATGCTCACTGCTAATATTTTAACAGTGACCTGAATCAGTTTTTTATCATTAGTATTCTGTTTGCCTCTGTAATAATTTCTCCATGCTCTTATATGAAGCAGCATAATTATGTAGATGATAAAATTGGTAAGAAAAAATACACTATCAAAAAAGATCTGTTGTTTCAGTAGATAAATACACATGATTACTTCTCAAGATTCTTGTTAAAAGTGTAGCATATAAAACAATGATTATTATTTTTCTATTGTAAGTTATTCTTCAGATAAACAATAAAAAATTAAAATATTTAAGACAGAAGAAGAGCAACTGAGTTTCATTTTCCTCAGTTTCCAGGTTCCAAAACTATAAGAGAAATTTTCAGCCCAGAGTTTGAATATGCATGAAAGGCCCTTAATCCAAGGTCAGTAAAGTAACCTTCCACCAGAGGTTATGTTGTCAGGTACAAGTTATTAAAACAACTACAGAAGCACCAGTCAATTAGTGTGGCATTTTGCAGGATCTCTATTGACTGCCTTTTAACACATTATAGCAACACCTGAGCACACTTCATCTCTGGAGGAAGGACAATACATTTACATTTTCAAACTTGGCCATATAAGCAAAGGAAGAAACACTACTATCACAGCATATCCATGTGCATATGTGTGCATGCGCGCACACACACACACACACACACACACACACATACACACATTCCTCCTGGAAAAGGCCTACCTTTATTCGCAGCTTGTATATAAGATTCTCTTGCTATATTTGAGATAAGCGTGGTGACAATTTATCTGTGAATCATTAAAATCTGTCCCTTATTATGTTTGTGATATTGAAATTTTTTTCCCTCAGCTTTAAAATTATAGCTAAGACAACTACTTGTCCTAGGTTTAGGGTAGGGATAAAAATTCAAGTTGTTATGTGCAGTGTCTAACAACACACGCAGTTTTACATGCTGTATGATCATCCTTTTTTTAGTATTTACACAAACCCTAACTTACACTGGCAAATATTAATCAAGCATTTTTTCTTCTCTAAACCTATTTCAGTTTATTTACCTCTACATTAGCCACTATATACGTATGAAGAAATAGTTTAGCCTTGGAAGAAATTCAGTGTCTAGCAAGAAAGAAACTAATGGACATAATTTCTATATAATATAATGAATGAGGACCAGGAATATTGCTGAGTGGAATAAGCACTTCCCTGGCAAGAGCAAGGGTGTGAGTTCAATCCCTGGTTCTGAAAAAAAATGATTAATAATAATTATAATAATAATAATATAATGAATGACAAATCATAGGGATGTCCAAGAAGAGGACATTCTCTGTCTTACAGAGAATCTTGTGCACAAACCAGTAAAATGACAGCACAAAGATTCCAGAGAAAAAGATAATGCCTTGAGTGTTGAGTAAAATGAGTAAGAACAAGTTGTACAAATATTTTTTTAACTAAGATCTTCCAGGCAATAAGAACAGGCTAATCATACACATCTGCGAATACAAATTCTTTAGGCAACTGGGGCAAGAACTAACAAGTCAGGTCTAGATTTTAAAACTGAAACTCTTGAGATCAGCAAGGGCTGAAACAAGGGCCTTACAGAAAATGGGTCGAAAATGAGCATCCTTTCATGGATTTTTTTAAAGGTCATATTTTATTTTGGAAACTTTTTATTTTACTTTATTTGGAAAACTTTTTCAAGGGTGGTAAAAGGATTTCCAAAAAGTTAGAGATAGAAAATAGGATCAATTATAAAACATTCAAGTGAAAGACTGAGTCTGAAGGTGAAAGGATTGTGAGGAAGGGAAACACTTCAGAAGCACTGTGCAAATAAACTTGGAGGCTCTGACTGTGAAGGTTACAGATACATGGACTGTGACCACAGTGATTCGTGGGTTTCAGGCTCTGGTGGCTACATGAAGGGAGATTTTGGAGATTTCATAAACATATATCTGGGAGACAGAGAGAGGCTGAGAGACAAATCGATGAGTTAAGATGTAGGAGCTTTTGCCAATCAGGATGACAACTTTTGAGGTCATAGGCATATAATCCAGAAGGGAAGAGGGCTGGGGTAGGAGGATGTGCCTTCACAAAGAGAATTTGGGCTTATAGGGGAAAAGAGATGAAAGTTGCTAGAACTCTGGGGAAACCCTGTGCTGAAAAGGAAGAGGACAGGAAGGTGGGAAAAGAAAAACAGAGACAGAAAAGAATCCTGCTATGAATGCTACGGAAGAGGACTAAACCAATGTACACCCAAGAATTTAATAAACATCTTAACTAATAATGAAGATTCCTTCTTTTTTCCTAAAATATTTTCTCAAGTCAGCTTGATTTATCAGAAGTTAAGCAGTTCTTATCTTTCCTTTAATGTTTAGCTCATGGAGCATGCTATCTCCCAGAGTGTATTTTGCACTACATTTTTTTTTTTTTTAATTTTTTGGCAGAACCGGGGATTGAACTTAGGCCCTTGCACTTGCCAGGGAAGTACTTATTCCACTGAGCCATCTCCCCGGCTCCCCTACATTTTTTAAAATAGAGTATTTTGTACTCCTAAAATAATTCAACGAAGTTTGAATTTCTTATTGAAGTAAAATTTCGATGATGGCTAAGCATGGTGGTGCATGCTTGTAATCCCAGCAATGAGAAGGCCGAGGGAGGAGAATTACTGCAAATTTGACAGTTATAAAGTGAGCGCAAGGTCAGCCTCAAAACAAAACAAAAACTTAAAAAGAGATGCTCTTTTAATAACTTTTCCATCTCTAATATAGTTTTTCATGGAATATAAATTCATCCTATGAAGAAGAAAACCCTAACATCTGTACATTCAACTGAACCTGAAAAACAAATACTTTAAATAAAATGCTTTCCTAAAAATGAAGGGAATTCAACAAATGTTTAGCAGAATGTGACTCATTTTTGTTCAGTCAAAACAATGTTTGCTGTTTGCCAGTCACAATGATGTGTGGGTAAGTAGTGGACACAAGGCTGACAAACTGCTCTAGCATCCAAATGCTCCACAGTTGGGCTGAGGAGATAGCTCAGCAGTATAAGCACCCGTCTCACAAGCATGAGGACTAGGGTTTGATCCCCAGCACGGCGTGCCATGCTGGCCCTGCATCCAAGCATGCTGAGCCAGCCACTGAGACCAGGCATGGAGGTGCATGCCTATGATCCCAGTGCCAGGAAGGCTGAAAACAGAAGAATCACTGCGAGTCCAAACTGCACAGTGAGACCCTGTACTAAATACATAAAATCAAAAAATAATTTTAAAATAATGTCCCACAGTCTTTATGATGAAGTGCTCCCATGTACAAGGTGCAGTGAGAGCTCACTGATTGTTGTTTTTTTTTTTTAAAAGAAATGTTCTTTTTTTTTTCCTTTATTTTTTTTAATTTTTATTGAACAGCAAATAGCTATGATACAGGTTTAAGACAAGCTGAAAGGACAGATTCAGTAAATTAATACATTGCAAACTGTTTTCGTAATGTTTTGGTATCGTACAAGGTGCATACATGATATTATACTTATGGACACTATTATAGCAGATGTCTCTCATCAGTGAATTAAGAGAGTGTAGCTGTATACTACGGTATTTTTTTATAGCTGAATTATATCACAGGTTCAATAATCAATACTTTCTACCTTGTTATCTTCCTAGAGGTTGTCGATAGTACTAGAAGCCAACATATTACCTTGTCCAACCACTATTAGTGCAAATCTTGCTTCTCACAGAATTTTTATTTTATTTTATTTTATTTATTTTTATTTTACTTTTGTTTTATTGAAGTACAAATATCGATGAGACAGTTTTAATATACCTTGACAAAATGGATTTCACAAATTAATACATTGCAAACTGTTTTCATAATGTTTTGGTATCATAAAAGGTGTATACATGATATCATACTTGCAGACATTATTATACCATATGTCTCTTATCAGTAAATTAAGAGACTAGCTGTTTGTGGTACTAATCAAATGTTCACCTTATTTCCCTTCTAGCAAAGGAAACTCTGCTGGAAATTTATACTTTTAAATTAAAATATGACACAACATTAAAACTCCTCATCAAGGAAAGATAATTCATTCTTTCCCGCCTTGGCCATCTGTGTTTTTACATTTAAGAAATATGTTTCTATTTTGACTTGGTTTGAATAGATTTAAATTTTCCCTTCATTTTTCTACATAAGTGGGTTGCAGAAACAATTAGTAAGAAAAGTTGATTTTTGAATATGGAAGTAAAAAACAGGACATCTGTTATTGTACATTTTAAAAACCAAAGCAACATTTAATTTGGTTGTATGCTTCATTTCAAGTTAATAGAAATCAAATTGACATGTATAAATATTATTTATGCAGTATTTACATACAGAATATTATTTTTAAAACACACAAGAATTCATTTTCAAATTTCATGTGTTTTTTCCCCATGTAGATAGATATGACTACCATCCATGCAATGCATAAATGGATCATTTTCCTTGCAAGTGTGACTATCTTACCTATTTTCTACTTTATTATAGCGAAAGAATCCTACAGATATGTGTGTCTCACACTGTGTCCAGAAAAGGTGTACTTAACAAAGAGTGAAAAGGTCAGGAGACTGAAGCAGCCCTAACTCAGGGGCAGTAAAATCAGAAGATTGACACTCACATCAGTTTCCCTGAGATTCATAAAGGCAGTCACCATAGCAACATCATTTTCACAAGGCACAGTAATGCTGCATTTTATTTTAGTTTTAATGGAAAAGTCCAGGGTCAGGTTATTACTTTCCCCCACATCTCCTTTCTCCTCTCCCTTTCAAGGGGCCAATTGCATTCAAAAGGAGCTTTGTAAACTCAAAATACTACTTTGTATTTAAGTGGAATAAACTCTTAACTGAGTTTCTCATAGAAATATACAGAGGGTAACTAACTCTGAGAGAAACAAGGAATATAATTTTTGACCCTCACTCTAAGAATTCAGGAGCTTCTTGTTTAAGCAAAACTGTAAATTTAACAAAGGAGGCCCTTTAAGAGTCCAATAAAATCCAGTTCATATGATTTGACATCATATGGAAACATTCAATCACCTTCTCTTCTATTTTCTTTATGGATTAAGTTTAGAAGGAAAATGACTAGGATTTTATTTTTTTTAATTATTAAAAATAAATTTATAGTACCCCTACAGGTGCTATGGCTTTGAAAATCATGACTCTTTTCATTCATAAAAAATAATGGTGGAAGAAGAAAACGAAAGCACAATACGTATTAAAACTTATGAGGTTACTTAAAGTACTTATCTTATAAAAACTAAATGTTTTTCTTATTTTTAAAAATGTGTCTTATCAATAAACACTATCTAACATTTCTTTGGGTTGTATGCTGACCTACACCTTCAAGACTATAATTTTATTGCAACTGTGTCCGCATACTTCCTATTTTTGAAAAAAATAAAAATAAGATTTTACCCTAGAAACTGGTGTAATTCCATGATGAATAAATACTTATTTACTCAATAAAGTAGAATGAACCTTCTTGGAGCTTTCATAGCCCTCTGACTAACTGTATAATTAGGTGAGAGATTTTGTGAGGTTACTTTAAACTAATTATGTCATATATCAGGCAAATTAGAGTGATGCTAATGAAAATACTTTATGCTGTCTGTTAAGCATTAATTTGTTTTTGCTATATGCCTATTACATATTAAAAATTTCTAAAATTAATGTGTATCAGTTACAATGACCAAATATACAGGTAAGAAATTCAGATAGATAGATAGATAGATAGATAGATAGATGATAGATAGATAGATAGACAGATAGATGATAGAGAGACAATAGATTTGCTTTAAAATGACCTCCTTTTGTTATTTGCTTGATAACAATAGAATTAATACAGTTAGAAGGAAACTATCTAGCAACTATATAAATTACCTTTTGCATATATTGTTAAGATATAATGTCGGTTACATAGCTTCTTAATGCAAAATGGGGCTTTGGAGGTTAAAGTGTATGCTTCTGAAGAAGAGCAAAATTTTTATATGTATAAAGAACATACTGGGGAAAATGTGGAGGTCAAAAAATGGTCAACTCTAATGAGATATAGTGAAATTAATAAAAATATGCATAAAAATACTTGCAATGGAGAAAAAATCATTTGAGTAAATGGAATTCCTAATGAGCTAGCTTTAAAAAATCAATACCTACACAAACATCGACATCTACTTTTAATTCTATCTTCACTTTATCATGAAATACTTATACATTTAACACTTCTTATTAAGAGAAAGAATCAAAAGTAATTAAGTGCTCTTTATCCTACTTTCTAAGCTATATTATTATAGAATTTTACTTATGATTCTTTTATATCTCTTTCCTACAACAACCCATTTAACATATAAACTCCTTTAAGCACTTTCTCATCTGTTACATCGTTAAATCAAATAAAAAACACTTGCACCACACATAAACATTTTTTTTCGTGTGTATATGTGTGTGTGTGTGTATGTGTGTGTGTGTGTGTGTGTGTGTGTGTGTGTGTGTGTATTTTAAGGAAGGGTTTACAGGATATTCAGGGTCTCACTACTAGGTTCGACTCTTTATCAATTGTTATCCCACGGGGGGCAGGGCCAGCATGGCGGGCCCAGGGATCAAACCCCTCAACCCCTGTACCTGCTTGCAGGTGCTTTAATCCACTGAGCTATTTGGCCAACCCTACACACAGAAACATTTTATTTGCTTATTTCTACTCATTGTTTTTCACTTTCTCCATCTTTCACAATTCCTATCATTTTTGTAATGCATTAGCAGCCAAATCCTCGAGATTCTATGCTCATGTTTCTCTCTTCCACCTGCCCACCACAGTCCCATTCTGCATGCACCATCATGTGAAGTCGCTTTCTCCCTCCTGCTGTCCTCTTATACCTCTTCTAGACAGCAGTTGAAGTCTGACTTTCGCCAACAAAAGTTTTACTATAAAAATCTCACTGTGCTCTGTACTAACAGAGCATTCCTCTGTGGACTTTCTAACATTAGTATACTTCTGTATTACTTCAGCTTTCATTGGTGCTTTCTATTTCCTTCATATTGATTCTAGAGGACAAGGAGAATAAAAGTGTCTTGCACAAGATATGATTTCTGATATATTTAATATATTTGAGTCACTATGAAACCTTAAGTTGCTAAAGTAGCCTCATTTTTTAAAAAAATGTCAGAAGATTGAGATTTATATATACTGTAATTTTATAACTCAGTTTATTTTGATATGTCCAATGAACAACCTGACTATGCACAAATATCCCTGTTAAAAGCTCATGTTTAAATTTGACTGACACATGAATCATGAACAGAAATTTTTAATTGAATGTACAGCCTACAGACCAATGGTCCATGACATATTTTCACTCACAGATGAAATTCTAAAAAATATTTCTTACACTGGAGATAAAAAAAAAACAGAGAAAAGGGAATAGAGAGAAAATTCTACTGAAATAATTTAAAAATGAGCATCAGAAACAAAACAATCTCAGAAGAACCGAAGTATTAAGTTGTTCTGTAAAACAGAACATATAAAAACATATAAAAACTTAATAATTGTCCAGATGGTAGACCCTTTATGAAGAACTTTCTGCAGATACCTAATAGAATCATCAGGATTTATGCAAGACCCTTTAACCAAGGAATTTATGCCTAAAATGTAGATTGTTTTTATATGTGGGTGGAAAAATATCAATTTTTATTTTTTAACTTCTACTACAATAAATTTGTATTTCTTTGAATTACAAATACAGGTAACTAAAGTACAGTAGTATAAACAATATTTTGGGTTTGTGTCACCAAGAAATTACCAAAACCTTCATCAATAGAGTAGGTCACACAAAGTGTCATTTATGCTTAAAAGTAAATTAGTATTAAAGCATATTTCAACCCACTGCTAAAGAACATATTTTATGCATTAGTTTAAAAAATTACTATTTCAAAAATTAGAAGTCTTATTTTGATCATATTATTTTTAAATGTTTTGCTTTGTACTTTAAGAACTTAAAAGCATTATATTAGAGAAGGTGCTGCAGGCTTCATTAGTCAGTAAAGCAGTTCATGGCCTAGGAAAGGGGAAGGCCACCTGAACTGCGCATTCCAGAGCTTTCTGCTCAGTGACAGCATGATTTGCATCACTGAGACAACACAGTCAACACCAGCAGCTCAAAGGAAGTAAGGTTTACTTTGGTTCACATTTTTAGAAAGTCGTTGACTCAGTCCAAAGCAAAACATCCTGGTGGGAGGTCTTGTGGAAGAAGGCTGTGTCATGGGGGTCAGGAAGCAGCAAGAGAAAGGAGGGGCCGGGAGGGGTCCCTCCCACACCACATGTCTAAGGACCTGTCTCCCCACCAGGCCTCATCCTAGCACTCACTCAACCTGGATCCTTCAGTGAGTTTTCTCAGCCCCATATACCTCATCCTGTGAACCAATCACCTTCTAAAGTCCCACCTGCAGGCATGTGAAGCTTCTGGAAGGTGCTGTAGACCTAACCCATATGTCCTAAGCTTTGCTGATTCTCATGTGCCTCCTGAAGTTCACTCAGCATAGTTTATGTAAAATGGTTTTAGTTTGACATGATTCTAGGGTTGGGAGATGGCTCAGTGGAATAAGCGCTTCCCTAGTTTGATGTAATTCTGGTATTTCTATGTAAGGTGCCCAACAGTGACAAAGGCTGCAACACCCAAAGTGCCACCTGCAGCAAATATTTTGTAGCAGGCCACGCTCTGAGAGAGAGGAGGAAATAGGAAAATAAAGCAAAGCAATGCCAGGATTTTCTGGGCCTATTTCTCCTACCAGTATTAGGAAGACAAAGTAATATATATATATATATATATATTCAGTGCAGTATATATTCATACAAATTTAACATATAACACAACTTTTTGGTGAAAATAAAAGTTATGGCATATATTTAAGAATATTAAACTGAATGATGACATAGTAAAAAATGTTTGCACTATACTAGATATCATATTCAGGGTCTAGAAAACAATACAATGTGTGAGTGTGTGTGTGTGTGTGTATGCGTGTATGAGACAGACAGACAGAGACAGAGACAGAGACAACAGAGACAGAGCGACAAAGACAGGTGTCACTCAATGTTTCAAGTTCCAGGTCCCTGGAGATATGACATGGGAGGGACCTCTCCCAGCCCCTCCTTTCTCTCACTGCTTCCTGACCACCATGACACAGCTGTGTTCCACAAGACTTTTCCCACCAGGCTGATTCTGCTTTGGACTGAGTCAATCATGGTCTAAAAATGTGAACCAAAGTAAATCTTACTTCCTTTAAGCTGTGGTTGTTTGAACTTAATCTTGCAGATGATTAAATTTGTTTAAAAGCAATAACTTTCACACATTTACAGAAATTGCAGTTTGGGCTGAAATGTTCAAAGGGCGAACTGTAGACACACTGCAGGATATGTAGAATATGTTCTCTTCCAGAGTCTGCTTTCACTGGAGAAGATCTGGTCATAGTGTTTGCCTGACCATGGTAAGGCCATGACAGCTCACCAGGAGCTGTGAATTGGGCTTCACCAGGCAGTTCATTCCTCTACCAAGTCATGTTGAAATAATTACTATATGGAAATACCAACTTGCATTTAGTAGGCCACATCCAGTTCCAGGCACACAATTTCTAATATATTTAAGTGCTTCCAACACCATCTGCTAAATTGTCTACAAGGCCACGTTATATTCATTCTGTCTCTGTCTCTCTGTCTCTGTCTCTCTCTCCTTCAACATTATTTATACAAATAATTGAAGACACTATTGCATTTCATGATAAGGCATTTATTTTTAGTACCACAAAATCTCTAAAACAAAATATCTAAAAGTTGGGAAACAGAAATGACATTTTGTGTGCGTATGAGAACTGCCACTAACACTACTCTCAGAATTGATGTATTCTGACCATAGAAGAATCAACAGCACACACTAATTTCTGGTTCGTACTGCACCTTGAAAAAATAGTCTACATCTAGGCTAAAACTAGGTCATAATAGTACTTTTCCTTATTCTGGAAGAGCAGGAGCTTCCAGCGTACAAGTGTCATTTTAAATCTCGTGAAACCCATGATCCTTTATTTTCTTTTTTTATTATGAAATGAATTGATCAAAGTCAATATTGCATGTGGTACAATGATGAAGCTTTCAAACATTCAGTAAGTTAAAGAGATAAAGGACAAAAATATTTGCTGCATGGGGAGAAAGAGCATAAAATTAAAAGTCACTACATAGATCACAGGGAATGAGTTATTTCCTTTTATGATTAAAAGAATTCCAAAGTAATTATCCTGAAACTTGAAAAATTGCTAGTGACTCCTCTCTCTCTCTCTCTCTCTCTCTCTCTCTCACACACACACACACACACACATACACACACATACACACACATAAACACACACTGCACTAATCAGTTTTGTAGATCCTGAATATAATATCTGACAGCAATAATTTAAAGGAGGATAGGGTTTTGTTTTGTTTTCCAGTACTCGAGTTTGGTCTGTTTAGCACAGTAAGGACAGTACCGTGGTCCTATTTTCCTATAATCCCCTTGATTTCCTCTCTTCCTGGGGATATAGCTGTTCCAGTCGTGAGTTTCATGCTATGCTCAGACAGCAAAAGTAGAAAGACCTTCATTTTATTTACCTCTATTTTCTCAGTTAGAGCTATTGAATACAACCAGTGCTGCCTTCTATCCATGTTTGTTTCAACCAATGGTAAACTGAGCCTACCAATGGCCAAATAAACCTTGATTTCAGGAACTACTGAACCCTGACATTCTTGCTGCCCATTGAATCCATACATTTCAACTGCTCATCCACAGAGCAAGTTATTCTGTTCACCTGGTTGTCAAGACCCATCTCTTAAGAAGTGAACTTCAGCCGAAACATAAATAACCTTGTACTCTATGTTTTTGTTATTGCCTGATTATGATACATGATATCCATAATGTAAAGGAGGAAAGTTATGTTTTTGCCAGTCAAGCACTTATTCTACTGAGCCATCTCCCTGGCTAAAGTTATGTTTTTAAACATAGTTTATAGATCTTTTTTACCCATAGTCAGCTGGCTCCAAGGAAGGGCAGCATGGCAGAGGGACATCGGGAAGGAGAGTCAGTTCATGGCATGGCAGGTAAGAAGCAGAGAGAGACTGAAAACAGGGGAAGGAGCTAGAGCCCTCCAGGGACCATCCCTTCCAGGGTTCACTTCCCATTGTTTGGGCCCAGGTGGCCAGTGGGGTCCTGAGAGCAGGTGATAGGAGATTAGAGAAGACTAAACACATAGAAAAAGGAGAGCTGGGATGGAGTGGGACCTGACCTCACTGGCAGAGAGGCAGCCACAATGCAGCAGAGTCTGTGTCTTTAGCTATACACAGTAATGAAGGGGTGATGAGCACGGTGGAGGAAAAAAGTGCCAGGCCTCAGTGTTCTGCTGAGAGCACTGAGAACGAAACACTTTGAGAACTGTGTGCATTGTCACTACCAGGGAGGACCCCTGAGGCCAGACAGTTGCTGATATGCCACTGAGTCAACTTGTTTACATGGCCTACATCTGGCAACACATGTCCCTGTTGCTGGCTTTGCTCTAGTCCCAGAAGCTTGTCCCTGTGGCTTGGCTCTGGCACTCTGCATTTTGGAACTGCACTTGTTCTAGCCTTGAGTATGTGATCGATCTCCAGCTCAGCACTCTTTGCATCCCAAAGCACGTGTAGCTATAGACCCAACACTGTACTAATCCACCAGTATCACACACACCCAATTCATTCACCTCCCAAAATTGCCACCTGTAAGCTCATGAGGCTTTGGGGGACATCTAGATAGAAACCACAACACCTAAGGGTGGCCACATATCTCTTTGCCAAACATTTTGTCAGTAATCCTCAAAGCCCAGACCAATCAGCCAAACCAAGGAAAAAATGTTCCCTCGATTTAGGTCATCCTTTCCAGGCAACATGGACAACCTATCTCTGTCTCTGTCCTTTGGAATCATACCTGGAGGGCTCACAATGCAATATATCTACTTGTTGCCCATTTTAAAATTTTGGAAGGATCAGATTTATTTATGCTTTTCCCTTGTTCAGTGGATTAAAACAAATCCCCAAGTGATTCTAGCTGTGAGTAGCACACAGGTAGCATATTTTGTAGCAGAACACATTATTGGAGTGAGATCAAAATTTTCCTATTACTTCTCTGTATTAGGTCAGTCAGTTCCTAGCATATATCTCTACCATCTGATGATAGTCCTCCAGGCAGGCCCCACTTTACCAACTAGTGGGTGAGTAACACTCAGTTTGTGAAGAGCAAAATAGTCTCCAACTATAGACAGTCTCTTTTCTAGTTTACACCACCAAGCAAAGAGCTATTATTTGAAAGGAAGCACATCCTTTGACCTAACAGGCATAAGTGCTAAAATATCCTACAGAAGTTATCAAAATATATGGCTTCAGAATTTTGTAAAAAATGCATTTTAATCTGTTATCCAGTATGAGACACTCAGAAGATTCTGAAAAAAGTAAACAAATCTTAGTAAGTGCCTCTCTTACTACAGGCTATGTCCTGAACATTTTCTTTTTATTCTCTGTTCTTTCCTATTTCTGAAATGCTGCCCAAAATGCTCTTAAATGGATTTCACAATTCACTAAATGGGTCACAACACACAGTTGGAATCTTGCTGACCCTGAGGGCCCATAATAATTCTACTGGAGCTTGCTAGTAGAACTGTGGAATGATGCAGTCAGGTATAGAAAATTCAAACAGAATTGATCCTACTACCACAAAAGGTCCACAGAGCAGAGCTGCCTGCCCTGCAGGGCCTGCTGGAGGAGTGCCTCTGGGCTGAACTTCTGCCTCATAAACCCTGAGCTCTACAATAAGTGGGTCAGAGCTGTACCCTCTAAGTGTGTACAGAGTCCTCAGACTTAAAGGGAGCCCCCCCAAAAAACAGTATTCTTTCTTTCCATACAAGATGCAAAAAATTCTCTTTCATTTTTGAAGAAATTAACTACATACTTTTGTAGTGGGAATACTCTTTAGAACACTCCCCAAAGCACATTTATTGTTAATAACTTGTATGACCTGAGAAAGATGGAATATGAAGCCTTTTCTTATAAAGTTGAAGAAAAGGTTGACACAGAAGAAATTGCTATCAGATGGAAAAATAAGTGAGAAAGATCTAAATCCTGTGTGGGAACTGAGAAAGAATGGGGAAAAAATAGATAGGAAGTCAGATACTCATGTCTAAATTTGTGCTGTAAGGTTTTGTTTTGTTCAGTTTGTGGAACTAGGGATCGAACTTAGGACCTTGCACTTTCCAGGCAGGCACTTACGCTGCTGAAGTAGACAGAGAGATTGAGGAACCCAAGCAGTGAGATATTTCCAGCAAGCCTTAGGCAAAAGCTGTAATAAGACTCCACTGAATCCTCTACTCTAGGAAGCCATGGAGAAGATTCACAGCTAATGCCTGAAGATGGTCAACTATGCCTCACAAGGAGGCAGCACCTAGAAATCATAGCTTCATGCTCCAGAGCAGGTTTGCCCTGGGGTGGGAACTGAGCCTCAACATGACCTGTGACTTCCAGAGCAGGCAGCTGCACAGTGCAGGCATCAGCATTGTCTGGTCTGCTGGAGAAGATGACACGTGAGAACCCTGAGAAGCACAATCCACGTGTAAATCTGGGCTCCTCCTCTTGTTCCCATGGGAACCTGGGAACTGTCTTTTGATTTGGGACATAGGCTGGGGAATGAAGGAAGAGGCTTGAAATTGACTTGGTAGTGTGCTGTTTGCTTCTTTGTTTAGCTTCAGTGATAATCAATAATTGTTAGGCATATCTGATGAATTATCAAAAATAATGAACCTATTATGTTTTATAACATATGACTTTATAGATGTACACACATGATCCTGCTACACTTTTGAAATGGAACTAATTTGATGGAGACAAAATAAATTGCAATATGTCAACTTTTGGCGGTGTGCTAAAACCACCTAGGTAGGGTAGCTCACTGGGAAGGCTTCACTTCCCATGGTTTTAGTTGCTTGTGATGAAACATCATTTGAAAATTTTAAATGGATAATTCTAAACATACCGCTTTCTGAGATTCTAATTATTCACCATGAGGACCATGATGAAATCTCACTACATCCCATTCTTTCCTGCCCAGTCCTTTTTCAGTTTATGGAAGCTACGCCCACTGTCATCCAGCTAGTCATATCATAGCCAGGCAGATGATAGATCAACTGTCATAGTATCTGGTTCTTCTATTCACGTAATTCTTTTTTTGCTTAGCAATTACCCCAAAATCAAAGAGTAGGGATGCAGAGGAACTATAGGGGATAAATCAGGGAAAGACAGGTTACCCATTATACTTAATGGCAGTGCTATAATATATAAAGTAAAAGAACTCAGTGCATAGAGGGTATACTACCATAGCCATAGTTTCAGGCATCCACCAAGGATCTTGGAGTGTATCTCCTGCAGATAAGGGGAGATTGATACATATTAAGCTATAGTGAATAAAGAACAGAAAGATGCATAGATTCCTTTTCTTATAAAATGAATACTGTATCAGACAGGAAGTATTCAACAGACAAGGAAATGGAAGCTTATAGGCAGAATTATACTGGTGTCAATTTCTTAGCAAGGTGTCATTATAAATCACACAATCCAAAATTGTACTTTACAAATAATGAATGAGACCTAGAGACTTTGGCCAAGATTCCACACAAAGCAAAGTTAATAGTTTTTGAAAGAAATTACAGAGCTGTTAAACTGTTTATTTCAAAATTTCACAAGCTCCATTAGATTCCTTTTCATATGTATGCAAATTAGATTTAAAATCAGGGCATAAAAGTGAAGAAAACATCTGTGTATTAAATTTTTGCTCACTACCCATCAGCTAAAAAGGTGATGAAGGAGAGAAGTGAAGTTCTTCAGTAACCTAGCTCCCCAGAGTTTATGTATAATGTATGATCAAGAGGGATATATAATTGTCATTACAACTTCCAGGAAGAGATTAGAGGTTAAAGAAACTTTTTCACTATGAATCTGTGAAAAAACACAAGCAAAACAAACACAATGAAGGTAAATGATTATAACAACAGCAAAAATCCAGTCACAGTTGTAATGACAAATTTACACTGACATAATAGGTTTTATATATTTCAGAAATAATAACAAATTTTGTTTGTGACTTATATCAGGCCAAAGTTTATAGATGATCATATTTCCAGATTCATATGACAATTTGAAGTAGGGGCAGGCATTGAAAACCCCATTTGGGCAATTTCTTTTCAACCTTAGAAATATAATCTTAGAGTCTATGCCACATCATTTCTTCTTCACAAGGGAAACTCTTTACTTACCCCTGACTTAGCCATTTCACTTTTTCCCATCTTGCTTTTTGCACCCCTTTTGGCCCTCTGCATAACCTGTCTCCATTACCTTCATTGAACCCCTTTGTGTTCTCTAGGAGACACTGTGATTTGGTTCTCGGGCTCTCCTTCCAAGTTGATAAGCCATTTCTTCTGGGCTGCATCTCCCCTCTGTGATCAAAATTCTCCCTTCCTCTCCTTCCTGCATGATTACCCTACACTAAAGATAGCCACCCCCATCAATGCTATATTCTCTTTGTAGGACCTTCCAGTACCCAGGTCTAGGCTATAAACATCTGGAGGCCCAGGCCCATTTGGCACTATTCAGCACAACCCCAAGAGGCCACCCAGGCTGTAAGTTCAGGCTGGCAGAGATCTGCTTGTGGTCCTAAGATAGCCCTGCACCACCTTCACCTGAACCTACTTCTGCCGCTCTCCACGTCTGCTAATCCTGCTGGCCCTCCTTAAGGCAGTGTCCTGCATGCTGAAGCGGGCCTCAGGGTCATCCTCCTGAGCTCCTCCCTTTCTCTGGATCCTCAACTCTCCCTAAAGTCTGTCTGTCCCTACTAGGGAGGCCGTTCTGCTCCTTTATAGCCACTCCCACGAACAGTGTCCTACAAAAGCATGAATAAACACAATTAATCATGTTATAAAGAACAAGATTTTGTTCATTGCATTTAGCTTTTTTTTTGTTTTGTTTTAAAAATAACCACAGTGTGAAATGCACTTGTTAACAAAGTTTGAACTACATGTGCATTGTTGTACCACAGATCTCTAGAACTTTCTTACCTGACAAAAAGCTGATAATCCCTGTACAGGTTCACCTCTATCCCCAGCCTCTGGTAACCACCATCTTCCTGTCTGATTCTATGAATTTAACTAGTTTACAAACCTCATAGAAGAGAAAGTACGCATGGGTTTTGAGTTAGTTCACGTATCATGATGTCCCCACATTTATCAATGTTTTAACATACAATGGAAATACCTTCTTTTTCAGCCTAACTCTATGGCATTTTATCTGCATACTGTATTTCTTTTATCAATATGTCTACCCATGTACCATTAAATTGCTTCCTTTTCTTGGTTAACATGAGCAACATTGCAACAAACATGGGTGTATTGATGTCTCTTCAAGTTCCAAATCTCAGTTTTTGGGATAAAATCTTAGAAGTGTACTGTATTATGATTTTTTTACTTATTATCCATATATGTATATTTTAATGTCCCTGGTGATGGACTGAAAATATATAAAAGCATTCATTTGGATGATCTCTGACACATCATAATCCCTACACAATATGCTTCTCTAGATCTTAAGAAAAGGCTGTTGGGAGTATGGTGTTTAGAGGAATAAATGTACTGTTTCACACAAAATTAAGAGAGTGAGTTAGATTTACTGTTCAGACCAAGTGTTTTTTTTTTTTTTTTTTTTTTTTTTTTCTATGTAGTTAGTACAGGGTCTACAGGGTCTCACTACATAAATTGGACTCATAATGATCTTCCTGTTTTCAGCCTCTCAAGTGCTGGAGTTGCAGGTGCGCACCACCACGCCCAGTCTCAATTGCTGTCTCAGTGTGCCCTGGGGGCGGGGCCAGCACCACATGCAGGAATGGAACCCCAGTCTCTACATCTGCCTAAGCAGGTGCTTCAATCTGCTGAGCTATCTGGCTGGCCCCAGAACAAGTGTTGTTGTCTTTCTTTTTTTTTTTTTTTTAGATTAATTTTATTGAGAAGGAAATAGCAATGAGACAGTTTCAAAACAGGTTAATATTACAGTTACAATAATTAATACATTGCATATTATTGTCTTTGTAGTAGTTATTCATAGTATAAGACACAGACATGATATCTTGTCTAAGCACCTTCAGTTTTGTAAGTGGCCAGGAGTGTGTAAAAAAGTGTTCCAGAAAGTTCATGACAGCTATTGCTATTTCTATTCCTTTATTGTTAATCAATTCATAAGATCTAAACATTCCCTCCTTATAGTGGAGCATGGCATAAGCTGCTGGAAATCAGGGGTGTTCTGTGCCCTCTGAACATCATTCACTCATCCTCGACTCAGATGTACCTGACTGGACGGACCCCAGGGGAACTTTGAGGAGTGTGAAGTTCCATTTTTAATTACTTTTAATTTTAGTCATATACTATACATATTTACCCAGATTGCATCCTCCATTGAAAGCAGGAACTGTAAGAAACACAAAGGAAAAGATTTGAAACTTTTCATTGGATCAAAGAGTGAAAATTCTTGTCTCGTTTTAAAATGGTTCTATGAGTTTAAAAGTCAGTGTGAAAAAAATAGCTAGCAATGGAATAACTTTGACTTGCTTCTTTAGAAATGATTAGCTAAACTCAAATTGTGTTTACAAAGTATGATTAAAATAATAGCTTTAAATAGGTTTTTGATTGTTTATTCTACAAACATAACACAAAATGATAGGAAAAACACCCACACAAGTTACAAGATTCCCTAATAGCACATAATGAAAGTTGCTTTTGCATTTTTAATGTCATAGAGATTAACATTCTCTATATACCTGACTTCCAGTATAAAAATAAAACATCATTTTATTTGTTTTGTATTTTATAAAATTACATTTTTATATAATTTGTTTGAAATAAATTAGCCAGTGGATGTCAGTTATTATTTGAAAAAAATAAAATTTTTCTAACGTATCTTAAGATAGTAATAAAGTATATTTTATATATAATACATAACACCAATATCCCTCAGGAGAGCCTGTTTGCTGGTCTGGCTCAACATAAAACATGTATTTAGATGAAATATTAGTACAACATTTAAGAGTTACCAGGATCAATTTAAATTTATTTGAAACTGTCTACATTAAAATTTCTTCATCTGAGACTCTCCTTCAATGTTTTATATAATGTGGCATGAAAATTCCTATCAATCTTCCTTCTCTCTCCATCCAGCTTTCAAATTATTTTTTCCTAAACCTTTGCAGTTCTTTCTACTGTGCTTTGTTAAATGTGTTTTTAAAATAATGTGGAATAAAGAAGCACTTCTAGAAATATCTCAAGGAAAAAAAGAGCTGGTAGATAAAGGATGACAACCCAGCGAAGAACACAGCCGGTGTTTCTTTTATTTTCAAAGAAAGTCTAATCAAAGTCCAGTTTATTGAGCCAGACTTTTATGGACAGGTTAGTGAGACAGGGGATGAGAGGATGTCACAAAAGTGGGGAAGCGAGAATGACTGGGCATGTGGTTATAGCTTGGTCATCTGACCTAGCAGGCAAGGTGGGTGTGTTTGGTTTTAGCACAACAGGCGCTGTTCCTAGGCTCAGATGAGGGTCTGTGATTGTTCGCAGAGCTCAGGAACTCCAGCAGTTGGGGGATGCAGGGGAGAAGAGGGGGTCAGACCCTGCAGGAGTCCTTATGTAGAGATGGGAAAATTATACCAATATTTACTTGACATTTGTTTTCCTTTGTCCCTGTAACTTCATTTTTCTTTTGTCTCTTTAAATATATGATTTAGATCTATAAAAGGTACATATCTTAAAATGTACAGTGCTTCAACAAACATATATACCTACTTAACCAACACATATATTCAAACTGTGCAGGACACTTAAATTATCCCTAAATCTTCTTTTATATCCTTGTCATACAGGTTTTTACAATTAATAAAGGTCATGAGTACAACAGTTCCAATCATTACTGACTTATCTTGATTTCTCATGCATTAGTACTTGCTTCCAGTTTTACTGCTGAAAGATACTCTATTAAGATAGTGCACCACTTTTGATTTATGTATTCTCTTGGTGAGTAGATTTCCTTGACAAGGAGGTTTTCTACTCCTCCACTGTGTTTAGTACTGTAATGATCTAACATATTTCTATTTAAGGTCATTTCATTAATTTTGCATCCAACATAGCAGCCAAACTTCACTGTACCAAATTTAAGGGAGATAACAGAGCAACCACCTTTCATATTATATTAGCTTTAAATTGAATTATTATCACTTTGGAGAAGGATTTGGCAACACCTAACAAAGGAGTAGAGGAGCATTCTTCATTACACAGTAAATCCAGTCCTAGCTATGCTTAAAGAAATTCTCATATGGTTTATTCCTGGATACCCCTCAAAACTGCATGTATTCTGAGGCAGGGAGTACACTTTAAAAGGTGTGTGGGAAAGAGAATTTAGCTGGAATATTTGGGAGACATGGAGGCAGCTAAACTTTCAGACTTTTGATTCTGGGAGTCAACATAGATCTTTCACAAATGAGAAAGACACCAAGAGTACGAGGGATAGAAGAGGTAGAAAAGAAGGGGACATGAAGAGTTCAGGTGTGTTACATGCATATGCTGGTTCTCCACAATGGATATAATCATTAGGTACCATAAATACATGCTAATAAAATTTTATTTTACATTGAAAATATTGCGAACAGCTAACTTGATGAGTCAGGGACTGGGTAACTATTGCAGAGAATGTAGTATATATTTTCAGGCCCAGAGAGTTATTACTAAAAATCATACCTGTCCTCTAGGCTACCTTTACTGTACCATAGCATTTTACTACACTACAGCACAGATGAGAATGTCTATGAACATGTAGCATACTATAGACAGTTGTAGGCTTGTAAATGTTTAACACCTTGCTTAGCTAAGGAGAGGAAGAAGATAAAGGCCTGATTTGTGGTGATGCTCACTTAGGATGGTCTGAACATTCTCACCTGGGCTGATTCTTGCCACCAAATTGCCTTAGTTGGTGCAAAGTTGGGAAGAGAAGCAGATAGCTGGCCGCCAAGAAGTGATTGTAGTAAAATCTTTTTTTTTACATACATGGAATACCTTTCACAGCACTCTCAATGATACTGTGACAGCCTTCCATGTCACCTCAAGCAAAGCCTTGATGTCTAAGTGGTTCACAGCTCAGTGAGTCCACAAACATGTTCCTTGGTTTGCATTCAGGAGTTCTTGGGCTCATCTGTACATAATTGCGCTGTGTCAACTTGACTTGGGTAAGGCCCACCTAGGCATTAGTAGGTGCTGGCTATGACCATGAATGGCTGACATAAAGGGGCAAGATCCACCCTAGTTATGAGTGGCAAAAACTCACAGGCTTATAGCTTGATCAGAACAAAAAGGGAAAGGGAAAAGAAGTGCTTTGCTTCCATGGAAGAGTTCCCATCTTTGTCATCAGCTTAGGACTCTGAGCTTCAGGTTCTTCAGCCTGGCAATGCAGACTTGCCAGTCTTCAGAACAACCCCACACTGGTGTCTTTATCGAGCCTTCTACCTCTGTTTACTGCTATGTTCTCAGACAGCCACTTCAGGTTCTGCTTCTGATCCTCCCCAGGGCCATTGTAGGTCTACTAAGTTCTATCTACAATTATATGTACATACTACACTGATTCTCTTCCTCTAGTGAACCCATCACATACCTATTTGCTTTGTTTTCATCCTGCTCAGGAGCAGGTTCATGCCTGTGCTTGGGGCATTGGTGAGTGATCTTTTCAGTATTGCTGTGCTAGCTAGCATTTGGCTGAGGCATCCAACTACACCCTATCCATCATCCATCCTCAAATTGTCCAGCATTGTTTTGTCAACGTTGATTGATGGCTTATACAGCAGCTTCACACACCTCTTCACTAACTCTGCAACTTCACTACAGGCCTGGTTTAGTCTCAGAGAGAAGGTGCATGGGGACTGACAAATGTGGTGTCATTGGGAAAAGGTGAAAAATGAAGGAGGACAAAATTGTTCTGCAGACATTTTCTTGGATCCCTACTGATGCCTGCAAAAAGGAGCTGATGTGTGGATTTTTTCTTTCAAGCAAAACACAAGACAGGACTGAACAATGTGATTTTTAGAGGAAGGTTTAAAATATGCTAAATCTTAATAAAGATGAAATTTCCAAAATTTTCACTTGGGAATGTTCTGTATATTGAGTTGGCTAGTAGTAAGCATTATTACATATATAGGCTTTAAAAGCACTTCTGTTATTGCCACAGAGCCATAAAAATAAATTGTGCTGCTCTCACAGATTAATAATAGATTTGTAATTATTGTTCATTTTTTCCTTGGGATCTGAAGGGTTTGTTTCATCTTCTGTCTACTCTGTGAAGACATAATATCTCAAGAATTAGTTTTTGGGGGGAGAGCATGAAGAGATAGCTCAGAAGCATAAGGACCTGTATGACAAACACAAAGTCCTGAGCTTGATCCCCAGTGCCAAAAAAAGATTAGCTTTTCAGGACCAGCCAGAAAGCTCAGCAAACTAAAACACTTGCTTAAGCAGGATGCAGCAACTGGAGTTTGATCCCTGGTGTGCCATGCCAGCCCCTCCTCTGGCACACATGAAAACAGTGATTCAGACTGGGCATGATGGTACTCATTTGTAATCCCAGCACTTTTGGAGGCTGAAAACAGGAGGATCATTATGAGTTCAATGTAGATACTGAGACCTGTAGACCTCAATATATAGCCTGTCCTCAATTTAAAAATAAAATTCTTTTTTCAAGGGTGCACAAACATATTCAAGAATTCATTTCTTGGGATGGCAAGACAGCTTGGAGATATAAGTACCTGCCTGACAAGTGAAAAATCCAGGTTTGATCCCCAGTAACACATGCCATGCCTGCCCCGCACTTAGCTGGCCAACAAAACTTGGCATAGAAGCACACACCTGTACTACCAGCACTGGGGAGGCTGAGACAGGAGGATCAATACAAGTCCGCACTGCCTAGAGAGACCCTGAAATAAATAAATAAATAAATAAATAAAATTTGTTTCTTATAGTAGTCCCAGGATCCCATTTATGTCAAGAATCTAAGAAACGGTAATCCAAATAGTAATTCTAGAAGGCAAATTTAGCAAAATTTTTCCCACAAATCTTTTATAACTGACCTGTCTTTAGGCCTTTGTTTGAAGTTCTTTCAAGTTTTTTCTAAGTGTGAACTCGTATTTAAAAATTTTGAAAAGTGTGGAAGAAGAAGAAGAAGAGGAAAGAAGGAAAAAAAGAAAGAAAGAAAGAAAGAAAGAAAGAAAGAAAGAAAGAAAGAAAGAAAGAAAGAAAGAAAGAAACAAAGAAACAAAGATTGAAAAGTGTAATACAGTTAAATGGAAAGAGAGAATTTAAGGATTAAGATATATTGAGAGAGAAAGGAATGGTTAAGGCAATGGTTCTAAGACTTTCTGTCAGGCATTAGGGCCGGAGGTTCAACCCCAGGACCTACTGTGCTGTCTCTACTCCCCAGGGCACACTGAGATGGCAATTGAGACTGGGTGTGGTGGCCCATGCCTGTAATCCCAGCACGTGGAAGGCTGGAAGCAGGAGAATCACTATGAGTCCAATCTAGTAGTGAGACCCTGAACACCCTGTAGATCCTTCCCTAAAATACAGAAAAAAATTAATAATTATATAGCAAATTAAAAGTTGTAGACAAATATTGAAATGTGAAAGATATAAGAGGTAGATGGAGTAAATTTTAGAAAAATATTTCTGAAACAAGTGCATAGCATGAGATTAATAATAGATTGCATATGGTAAAAATTATTCACAAACTTAAATGAATATAATAAAAATTGTCTAAAATAAACATAAAGAACAGCTTACAGATCAGTCCTATAATAGTTCACTGTGTGCCAAAATCAAGAAACTTATATTCATATAATTAGAATTCTCAAAGTAGAAAGGGGTAGGCAGTAAATATTTAAAGGTTCAAAATTTCTGAATTTAGTTAAAATTATAGCACTACATTTCCAAGAAAAATGAACTTTTTTTCACAAGAAATATGAATAAAACCATACAAAGATACACAAAATGAAATTGTCCAAAACTAATTATAAGCAAAACAAATCACTAAAGCATATACATAGAAAAATATTAGCTATAGAAGAACAAAATTAAATAGCATCTTAGTCCACACTAGAAAATCGAAAAAGAGCAACAGGGTAAAAAACTAGACATATTTATTCAAAGGAATGGAAAAACAAAAAAAGAAAAGACTCTGCCCTCACTGATTTTTTTTTTTCACTTCTCAAAAAATTTATTTTTTTGAAGAATAAATACAAAAGCAAAACCAAATAGCAGAACCAAAGACAGAAAAGGGGTAACATATAGCAATACGTATGTTACAGATTTTCAAAACAAGAATATCTAATTAACAATGGTCATCCTATTATCTATTTTTATCATCACATCTGTTGCTCAGATTAACACATATACAAGATTGGACAAATAATTGAGTAGTACCACTTTCATTCAAGAAAATGTAATTTTTCTATTTATTTATTTTCATTTTAATGAGAAAAAAATGATAAAATAGCAATAAAAGAATTTCATAACACTTTAGTATGTCAGTTACAATAATTAATACATTGAATATTGTTATCTTCCTATAAGTTATTCAGAAGAAAGATGCAGATGAGATGTCTTGTCTAAGCAACACTGGTACAGACCTTTCTTCTCAATGAACTAAGAAAAAGTAGCTGTTTATCTATCCTATCATGTGTACACATGTATTTTTTTACACACACGTACAAATAGTACTTTATAGTCCTGCCTTTTCACTTTGTATTTTTAGAGGTGGGAATTCCATTGCTACAAGAGAAGCTGTATTTGGAGAAGTCTATGAAGGACGTTTTCATATTTAATGCCACACCAAAGATTGTAGCTACCAAATAACCCAATAGAGTCCAATAGCTCATAATAGTAGTGGGTTATCAGCACAACTGGGAATTGACTGAAGTTGTTGACATGAGTCTTTTTCCACTGAGCCATCTCCCTGGCCATGAGTCTTTTATAGATCAGCATATTAATATAGCTTTACTTTTACACCTCATGGTTATACTTTTCTGCTGGATGGTTAAGACCAAGTTAAAGGAAGACCTGTGTAACTCAGAATGCAAGTTTTGCTATCTGACAAGATCAGTCAAATCTCAACGGGATTTGCCCAGGAACCATGTACAGTACCTTGTGGATCTTTCATCGGTGTCATCCATATGGATGAGTCACAGCAATTGCTTGAACAATTTGCTGTCTGTAAAAGCCTGAGAGAATAATTTTCTCTGTAGGTGACTTTCCTTGGGCACACTATACATCTTTGATCACTTTCCTCTGCAGCCCCATAATCTCCTTGATCAGAAAATTTGGGGCACAACTGAGTTTCATGATGTTACAGTACAGGTTCACTTATGTCCTGAGTCTTTGCCGACCTTGAAAGGCTAGGGCCAAAAGGTTGGCTGGCCTTGCGGCTCTTCTATTTTTCAATTTTGATCTGTGAACTTGGATTGTTAACCATCCAGAAGAAAAGCTGCTCACTACCCTGCAGCATATGCCATTCACTTTGCTCTATCTGACTGAATTGTTTTAGTTGTTGTTGTACATTTCTATTTGTATTTCTTCTTTTTGACTTCTTATACTATGGAGACTATACGATATTTGCACATGTGTGTCTGGTTTATTTCAATTATGAGTATATGTTCAAGTGGCATACACTTCAATATAAATGCTCCAAGTTTATCATTCTTAATAGCTGAGTAATACTCCATTATATAGAAATACCACATATTTTTCAACCATTCCTCATATGATGGACATCTTGGTTCTTTACAAGATTTTACTATCACACATTGTGCTGCTATAAACATAGGTACACATATATCACTACAATATAATGTTTTCAGTTCCTCTGGGAAAATTCCCAGTAGGGGGATATCTGGCTTGAATGGGATTTCCAGTCCTATTCTTTTGAGGAGTCTCCACACTGATCTCCACAGTGATTGTACCAGTCTACGTTCCCACCAGCAGTGGAGAAGTGTTGTCTTTTCCCAACACCCTCTCTAACATTTGTTGTTGGTTGATTTCCTTATGATAGCCATTCTTTCTGGAGTAAGATGGTATTTCAGTGTTGTTTTTTTTCATTCCCAGATGGCTAGTGCTGTGGAGCATTTATTCATATATTTATTTGCTTCTTTAATTTCGTCCTCTGAGAAGTGTGTATGCATCTCAGATGCCCATTTCTGAATTGGGTCTTTAAATTGGAGCGCCCTGTTATATCTTAGTTCTTTGTATATTCTAGATAGCAGATCTTTGTCTGATTGCTTATTAGTTAGGATTTTTTCGAAATTTGAGGTTTGCCTTTTCACTTTGTTGACAATTTCTTTTGACGTGCAGAAGCTCCTCAAGAAGAGTTGATCTCAGTTGTTGATTCTTTCTAGTGTTTCCCGTGAGACATGGGTCATTGCCAAAAAAATGGTGTAGACCACATACTACACCATAGATCATGCTTAAGTAGAAAAAAGAAAACAGAAATAATCCCATTCATATTATCTGAACACAGTGTAATGAAACTGGAAATAAACGACAAAAGAAATTACTAAACCCCCATAAATACATAGAAATTAAACACTCTCCTCAACAACCAAAGAGCCACAGAAGAATTAAGCAAGAAATTAAGTAATATCTACAATTCAATGAAAATTCAAGGATAAATTATCAGAATTTGTGGGATGCAATGAAAGCAGTACTTAAAGGGAAATATATAGCCTGAACTTCACACAATAGGAAAACAGAAAAGAAACATCCTAATGCTGCACTTTAAACATTTAGAAAAGTAAGAGCAAACCAAACCCAAATCCCAAAGATGGAAGGAAATTATAAAGATTAGAGCACATATTAATGCAATCAAGAAAAAGAAAACGATGCAAAAAAATTAACAAATCAATAAGCTGGTTACTTAAAATATTAAATAAATTTGGTAAGTCCCTAAATAACCTCATCAAAAAGAGGAAAGATAAAGTTCAAATATAAGTAATAAGGAATGAAAAGGGTGCCATTACCAAAGACCCAGTAGAAATTCAGAAGATTATGAAGACCTACTTTAAGATTCTGTACTCTCACACAAAAGAAGACACAGAAGAACTGGACAGATTCTTTAAAAGACACAAATTACCTAACTGAATTAAGAAGATATAACAACTTGTAAAAACCCAATAGCAGCCAATGAAATGCTAAATGTAATTAAAAAACAAACAAAAAAACAAACAAACAAAAAAAAAAAAACTACTGACAAAGAAAAGTTCCGGACCTGATGGATTCACACATGAATTCTAAAAGAAATTATGGAAGAAATAATCCTTATACTCCTCAAAGCCTTCAATGAATTAAAAAGGAAGCAATCATCTCAAAAACATTCCTGGAGTCAAGTATACAGATACCAATACCAGGGAAAGTTTCAACTAAAAAAAGAGAGCTACAGACCAATATCCCTCATAAACATAGATAGTCAAATCTTCAATAAAATCCTAGCAAATAGAGGACAGACCCAATCCCATGCCCCATGAGTGTGTGAAAGAGCTTCTGCTCTGCCTGCACCTGCCTGACCAAGCCCAGGCCAGCCTCATGAGAGAAGACCTTTCACTGCATCCTCTAGACATTCCCCTCTGCTCCAGAACCAGCACAGCCCTCCCTATGAGTGAGAACTACCTTTGCGCTCTTAAGACCACTCCTGATCCACCCAAGCCCAGGCCCTGCAAGTGTGTAGGAGAGCTTTTGCTCTCTCCAACGCTTGTTGGACGAAGAACAGGCCCACCACATGAGAGAGACCTTTCCCTGCCTTGTGTAGACCTCCCCAACCTCTCCAGAGCCAGCCCAGCCCAAGCCCAGCCAGTGTGTGGGAGAGCTTCCACATTGTGTGCACCTGCAAGACCTCTCCAGACCAAAACTCAGGCATGCCTCATGAGTGAGACTCTCCACAATACCCTCAGGACTCCTCCACCCTTCCAAAGCCCCCGACCCGAAGCCTGCTGAGTGAGTGAGAACTTCTGCAACACTCCAGATGGCCAGATCCATCCCAAATACAGTCCCACCTAGTGTATGAGCGAGCTTCTATGCTCCCCTGTGCTCCCTGGGCCAGGAGCAAAACAGAAGGGCAACACAGGTTCACTGTTCTGCCAGATGGGCACAACAGGTTCACTTCCAACGGCTGCAGCAGGAAGAAGCTGAACACAACAGCTACACATAACACAGGCATAACTGGATAAACTCAAACTTAACAGAGCTGCACCCAACTTCAGTAGGTGCTAAAGTTATAACTGCACCAAAGCTGTACACCAAAAGTCGGAGTTCAGTGATAACGTGAAATGATAAAGACAAGGAGCAAAATGCAATCTCAGGTCTTGAGCCCACCCAGAACAAATGCAGAGGACACTAGATCAGCTGAAATGTATGAATTAATAGTGTCCAAAATAAACAAACAACAGAAGAAAGGTACAGATTAAATCAGAACAGAATCAATTTCTGAAATAAAAAAAAGAAATCTCTGAATGCATACGATCTGAAGTAAAGAATCAAATACAGAAACATATGGAGGAAATCCAAACGGAAAAAAACTCTGAAGTAAAAGAATTAATAACTGATTCTAAAAAAGACATTGATTTAAAAAAAAGAGGAGATTAGAAAAATGACAGATTCCTTCATGAGCAATACAGGAAAGAAATAGATCACACGAAGCAGAGTCAAAGAGATATAGAGGAACTTAAAATCTCATTCAAAAGCCTGCAAAACCATTTGAGTGAAAGTGAAGACAGATTTTCAGATCTTCAAGATGCTAGTGCAGCTAGTGAAAATATAAGAAAAGATCTTTTGAAAACAACTATGATGCAGAAAAAATAATTCATCACCTGAAAGAAGGTGCAAAGATGAATAATGTGAGACAAATCGGGATCAATGAGAAGGATGGAGTCAATTCAAATGATATAAAAAGAATATGGGCAGAAATAATAGCAGAAAACTTCTCAAGTATGAAGAAACAATCTGACATTCAGGTAACCAAAGCATACATAATGCCAAATGACTTCAAGCCAAAAAAAAAACCACACCAAGACATATAATAGTCAAGATCCCAGAAATCAAGCACAAGAATAATATACTGAAAGATGCTAGAGAAAAAAAGTAGATCACATTCAAAGGAAAACCCATCAGAATTATCGCCAACTTCCCTTTACAAACCATGAAGGCAAGAAGAGAATGGAGCAGAGTACTTCAAATCCTCTATGAAAACATAATACATCCTAGGCTACTATACCCTGAGAAAATATTTCAAGTTTGATGGAGAAATGAAATACTTCCATGACAAAGAACAACTAAAGAATTTCATGCTGACAAAGCCAATTCTTCACAAACTACTGAAAGATGTTCTAGAGAGGGACCAAAATGATCAGAACTCCATGATCAAGAACAGAAGGAACCCACTAAATAGGGCAAACAATTAAACACAGGACAAAAAAGAGTAAACAACAGCAGATAAGTAGCATGTCAATCATAAGTCAACACATCTCAATTATAACCATCAATGTAAATGGACTCAATTCACCAATAAAAAGAAATAGATGGGCACAGTGGATTAGGAAACAAAATCCAACAATATGCTGTATACAAGAAGCACACTTAACTCATAAAGAAGTTCGTAGGCTGAAAATCAAAAGATGAAAAATAATACTACATGCCCCAGCACGTCAGAAAAAAGCAGGAGTATGAATCCTGTTTTCAGACAGTCTCAACTTCATTTTTTTATTTCAGAAATTAATTCTGCTCTGAGTTTCTCTATACCTTTCTGCTGTTGCTTATTTACTTCTAACACTATTATTTCATATATTTAAACTGAACTGGTGTCCCCTCCACTTGTTCCTGGGTGGGCACTGGATTTCCTCCATATGTTTCTGTATTTTATTCTATAGTTCAGATGCTATCAATTCAGAGATTCACTTTTTTAATTACAATTTGAGTTTTTCTATACATTTATGCAGGTTTTTCTTATTTCTGATGCAATTAATTCATTGATTTCAGCTGTGTTATCCCAATTTGTTTTGTGCTCATGCCCTCGGCACTTGTTACAGGTGGCTTGAGGTCTGGGATTACAATTTGCTCCTTCTTATTGTCATTTTGTATAGCAGTGTCTTCTGAACTTTGTTGTAGAGTTTTGGTGTAGTTATAACCTTAGCTCTTACTAAAATTCAGGTGTAGATCTAGAAATTTTGAATTTATCCAATTGTGCCTGGCTTAGGTCTGGCTGCTGTGCTCAGCTCCTTCCTGCTGCAGCCCTTGAGAGTGAACCTGCTGTGCCCCTCTGGTAAGATGTACTGCTTCTGGACTAGTTGGGTGGGTCTGTGCCCTATTATCTCTGCAAGGACTGTGGCTGAAGCATTTCAACATAGGCTTGTATGCCAGGCCTAAGCTGCATCTGAAGAGGACAAGGGGATAGGGGAGAAGGAAGCTCTCCCACACACTCCCTAGGCCTGGGCTTGTGCTGGATCTGGGGGTCCTGAGAACGTGGCAGGAGTTATCACTCACTTGGCCGGTGGGTGGTGGTGACAGAGTAGTGATGGGGTGTTCCAAGGGCACAGATGGGGGTCCCACTCACATGGCATGCTTAGGTTTGGACCGAACATGTCCACTGGCCCAGTCTCAACTTCAAATCAAGAATGATCAAACGCAATGAAGCAGGCAACTGTATACTGATTAGGGGAAAAATTCAAGAGGAAGAGGTAACACTCATACAAGTGCACACACCAAAAACGGGAGCACCCAACTATATAATACAAATCTTAATGGACATGAAAAATCTAATATCCAATACCATAATCTTAACAGGAGACATTAACAGTCCGTTATCCCAAAACAATAGACAAAAAATTAGCACAGAACTAGCAAAACTGAACCAGAGCTTGGAACAAATGGACTTGGTAGACATATACAGAGTGTTTCACCGAACCACAGCTGAATACATATTCTTATCAGCTCCACATGGGTCATTTTCTAAAATAGAACACATGCTACTCCATAGGTCATAGAGTATATGCAAGAAAACAGAAATTATCCCATGCATATTAACTGACCACAGTGCAATGAAACTGGAAATAAATGACAAAAGAAACCAGAAAACCCCTAAATACATGGAAATTAAACAACATCCTACTCAGCGATCAATGGGTTACAGATGAAATCAAGCAAGAAATTCAAATATATTTATAATTCAATGAAAATTCAAACACAACTTATTGAAATTTATGGGATGTGATGTAAGCAGTTCTAGGAGTTAAATTCACACCTGTGAACTGACACATTAGGAAAACAGAAATGGAACAAATAAACACCCTAATGTTACACCTCCAACATGAAGAAAAGGAAGAGCAAACCAAACTCAGAATCCAAAGAAGGGAAGAAATCATAAAGATTAGAGCAGAAATTAATTCAATGGAGAAGAAAAAAACAGTTCAAAGAATTAATGAATCAAAAGATGGTTCACTGAAAGACTAAATAAAATTGATAAGACCCTAGCTCTCCTCATCAAAAAGAGGAAAGAAAAAACTCAAATACAAGCAATAAGGCATGAAAAAGGCATAATCACCACAGACCCAGTGGAAATTCAGAAGGTTATCAATACCTACTTTGAGAATCAATATACTTACAGAATAAAAGAAAGAGATGAAATGGACAGATTCTTAGGAAGGCACTAATTACCAAACTGAATCAAGAAGATATAACAACTCTCAATAACCCAGTATCAGCCAAAGAAATACAAAATTCATTAGAAAGCCTGCGAACAAAGAAAACTACACGTCCTGATAGATTCACAGTTGAATTTTACAAGAAATTTACAGAGCATATAATCCCTACACTCCTCAATTTCTTCAATGAAATTGAAAAGGAAGCAGTCCTCCCAAAATCATTTCTGGAGGCAAGTATTATACTGATACCAAAACCAGGAAAAGACACAACCTAAAAAGAGAACTACAAGCCACTTTCCCTCATGAACATAGATGCAAAAATCCTCAATAAAATCTTACCAAATACAATACAGCAAATCATCAAGGGGATCATATACCATGACCAGGTAGTATTCATCCCAGGGATGCAAGGATGGTTCAATATTTGAAAAATCTATAAATTTAATACACTATATCAATAGATCAAAAACTAAAAAACCACACGATCATCTCCATTAATGCAGGAAAGTCATTTGACAAAGTTCAATACTTATTCATGTTCAAAGTCCTATAGAAAACAGGAATAGAAGGCCTCTACTTCAATTTGGTACAAGCTATCTATGACAACCCAATGGCAAATATGATTCTAAATGGAGAAAAACTGAAACATTTTACACTCAGATCTGGTATGAGACAAGGATGTCCTCTATCACCACTCCTGTTCAATATAGTTCTGGAATCATTAGCTACAGCCATTAGACAAGAGGGAGAAATGAAAGCAATAATAATAGGTAAACGAGAAGTTAATTATCATTATTTGCTGATGACATGATACTTTACTTGGAAGACCCAAATATCTCCACTAAGAAGCTACTAGAATTGATACAAAAATTCAGTAGCATAGCAGGGTACAAAGGCAATACCCAACATTCAATAGCATTCCTTTACACAGATAACAAAAACACTGAGAAGGAAATTAGACAAAAAATAACTTTTACAATAGCACCAAGGAAAATGAAATACCTTAGAATTCATCGAATTAAAGACATCAAAGATCTTTTCAATAAATTTACACTACTCTGAAAAAAAGAGACTGTAGAGGATTTCAGAAAATGGAAATATATTTTCTGCTCCTGGAGAGGCAGAACCAACATCGTGAAGATGGCCATACTCCAAAATTGTAAAAATTTAATGCAATCCCTATCAAACTACGACAAATGTAACTCCCAGACTTTGAGAAATTGTTGCTAAAGCTTATTTGAAACCAGAAAAGACGTAGAATAGCAAAGACAGTCCTGGCCAACAAAGACAGGGCAGGAGGCACTACAGTTCCTGACTTGAAATTATACTACAAAACTACTGTGAAACAATCAGCATGGAATTGTCAACAAAATACACCTAAAGATCAATGCAATGGATTAGAGAAGGCAGAGGCCTCTATGAACACACTCAGCCACCTGATCTTCAACAAAGTGGCCAAACACACTTACTGGAAGAAAGTTGACTTCTTTAACAAATAGTGCTGGAAAAACTGGCTCTCTACATGACAAAAACTGAAACTTGACCCAGGTCTATCATCATGCACTAAGCTTAAGTCAAAATGGATTAAATATCTAAACATTAAAACAGAATCATTAAATCTCCTGGAAAAGGAGTAGCAGGAACTCTTGAAGATATATGAGTAAGCAGAGAGTTCATGAACAAAAATCAAATCACACGGATAATACTTGAAAGAATTAACACCTGGGACTACCTCTTGTTGAGAAGTTTTCGCACATCAAAATGAATTACCCACAAAGTGAAAAGACAACCCACAAATTTGGAAAAAATATTAACTAATAATCAGACAAAGGCCTGCTCTCTAGAATTTATAGAGAACTAAAAAATATTAGGAGAAAACTTTCTCTCAGGCTTTCACAGAGAGCAATCTGGTCAAGCATTGGCCGTGACTCATCCACATGGATGACACAGACAAAGGAACTACAGAATAATGTACAGGACTACAAGATAAACCCTGAGAAAACTTCAATGACCACATAGGAAATATAAAGTTCATGTGTTGGTATATAAGTTTTGATCTACCTAGGTCTTAACCATCCAGCAGAAAAGTATAAAAGTATAAAAATGAAGTATACATCGTGAGCCCATAATATTAAGCTG